>JANIIF010000017.1:600000-885190 GCA_024604135.1 Cladosporium velox | reverse complement strand
AGGTATAGTTCGAGTTTTCCATATCTTGCTCTGATTTTTCTAGCTGACAGCCTAGTGCGATTCCGTGCGACCATCCTGTTGGCGATGCAGCAAGCATAAACCGAAGTGTGTGTACAATGTTCAGGCCGGACTCACGCGGGCTGAGGACCTTAAGAAGAAGTACGACGCCGCACAAGACGAACTTCAGAGCCTGCGCCAACTGTTCGAATCTATTCGTGCTTGTCCAGAACCTGATCTGAACGACTTGGTTCGGAACATCCGATGGTCTGTGGATCCCCTAGACGCCCTCCGTCGTGTTCAAAGTAGTGGCATCGCTGCAAGCCGCACACTACTGCGACCACGACAGAGTGCCGCAACACTTGCCTTGGACGCACATGCTCTCCGACAAGCCGATCTCAAAGTGCCCGCGCGGCCATGGACTACCGCAGCAGGCGACGGTATAGTCTCGCATTTGATATCGCAGTTCTTTGAGCTGGAGCACCCTTTCCTCATCTCACATATCGATCGAGAGGTATTTCTTGACGAGATGATCGAAGGCGACATCAACAAGGCGGAGTTCTGCTCACCGCTTCTTGTAAATGCCATTTGCGCATTGTCTTCGGTATGTAGTACTCAGCGATGTGTAATCGTTTTCGATCGCTGACGTGCAGTCAACCCAGTTCGCGTCCGTGTATGCACATTCGACTGGACGTGGACTCCAAGGTTCCTTGCGCAAGAATTTCTTTGACGAAGCGCGAAAGTTGTTGGACCTGGAGGCCGGTAAGCCTTCTATACCTACTGCTCAAGCTTTGGCTTTGCTGTTCCTGTATTGCTCGAGTGATGCCAGAGATCGAGCCGGCATCATTTTCGCCTTGCTGCTGCTGAGATGTACAAACACCTTCACATGGGAGATGCGATCGTCTCGGACCCGCGATCCAGGTATTCTGAGGATACTTTACTGCGCTTAAGATCGCGAGCTGCTTGGGGTTTGTTCTGCCAAGAAACGTAAGTATCAGTGTATTAGATTCTGCCTCGAAACTCACGGTTCTAACGAGTCCAGAAAAATTTGCTTTGGATACAATCAACGCTCGCTCATAAAGCCGCCCAAGATCACCCGACACTTTGCTCAGCATAGACAAGGACGGAAAGACTGTGAAATGGATCTGGACTTTCTGCTTGATTCCCGTTGCAGTATATCTCTATGCATGTACCAGATTTCACTCCTCAGCTTCGATGTGACCATTTCAACGGTCGACATGGACAAAAGAGAACGATTAGGGGATGAACTAGATCACTGGCTTGCTGCTTTACCTACTCTCGACTGCTATGCAGTGCATGTGCACCGCTACTACCATTATCTGAGGCACAGATGGTCAGTGTGTCTATTGGGCGCGATCTTGCTGACATTATCACCAGGTCCCTCTACTTTGTTGCAAGAATCTTACTTATCAGACCCCTCCGATCATCGAAACAAGATCCGCCGGTATCTTCTCAAAGCCCCACGAAAACGCTCATCGGGCATTGCGAAGATCTTGCATTAGAGCTTCGTCAATGGGAAAGCGCTTATCCACGAGATTTTGAAAGAGCATCCGACTTGACAATGTGGCTCTACTACATGGTCGCATTCACCATCTTGCCACTCTTGGAATCACATCCTCGAGTGCACTCGCCTTTTGTGCAAAGCTGCCGCTTCTTCAGCATCACCTCGCACCATTGGCCAGCTTGCAACGCCGTGCTCAGAGGTCTGAAAGCTGTTTCGCAGCAGACTTGCACGCCACTGCCAGCTGCATGTGAGCTTTACCTCGCCGGAGCTGCGGTTGAGGGGAAAGTCGATGACTTCCCATTGACATGGAGAATCATAGAGGAAGAACAGATAAACGAGATCTTGTGGGATGAACAACAAGATTCTGAGCCACTTGGGACTGAGCTAGGTCAATTGATTTCAAAGTGGTCCGCTCAGTCCTTAGTAGTATGAGCGTTGCACTTAGCCTCAGCCTCGATTCTCTTCTCGAGAGTTGAAGAGGTATGGTAGCATTGCTGTAAGCCTTCTCAGGATCGGAGTTTGAAGAACTCGAATCCAACGCCGATGCCTGGCAGCAGGCTTCCTTTACTCCACCAGGTCATTGATGAGTCCGGTCCTTTGCTTGCGCCAAGCAATAATACGCCTGCAGTATTCCATCCTCTCGGCTTCGGCAGCAGTCACACGACCCAAACGCTCTCGGCCCATTTCTTTGAGTATGTCGTTTCGAAGTCCACTCCGATATCGCACGAACGGCTCGTACAGACGTACATACTTGGGTAAAATTTGGAACAGTCATCACCAATTGGAAAGTTCCCGCTGGGAAAGTCGTCCAAAGAAGATGTCGTGGCCGTAAGCGATAGTCCAGCAACCATCTCCACTCCACACCTTATCAGGTGTAGTGTACCTCTCAATCTATACAGACTTTGTCTCTAACTAGTAATCGGGCATACCAGCCAATGGATGCAGGTCGTGCATCATACCAGTCTCTGGGTGTCCTCTGATAGGTGCCGCAATCATTTTGAACAGCACGGCGAGGCCAACAATGGACACATCTCCAACACCACGCCAAGTGTCATTCGATGCCACCTCAGCTGGCCGCCTCCAAGTGCAGTCGACGAAGCGCACATTCATGCCCTTGAATCGATCAGAGTCACTTTTCATATCGCCAGTGAACGTGAGGCTCGCAAGCATGGTGATGCTCGCTTCGTCCAAGACCAGACAAATGTTCTCCTTCGGAATTGGCGACATGGACACACCAACCAGCCGGAGAGACTGATCTCCTCTGGCAGTAAGACCCAAACCTGCCATCCAAGCTCTGAACTCTGCTCGTATGCGGTCGTCGGAAGCACCCTCGAGCGAGTTGTCGAAAACAATATCTAACTTAAAGCGCTCGGTCACCTCCACGCGGAATACGGGTTTTAAGACGTGCTTTTCGAGCCACAACTCTTGAGCCCGGATCCAATTTTCGAGAGCTTGGGGCAGTTTGTCTTGCACCTCTGAAAAATATGCTGTGGCAAAGATGGAGAAACCCCAGGTTGGATCATCGCTCGATTCGGTGTCGTTGTGATAACAGGTCTGAGCGAGACTCTCGACCTCCTGAACCAGAATTTCGTACCATTCACCACCCCAGCCTTGCCTGGACCCAGGACAGCGCTGAAGTTCAGCCACAGATCTAATGCGCGACTTTATATCTGCTGCTGCTCCGCGACCGATAGAGCGTAGGTCGGTGAAAATCTTTTCCTGAGGTACCAAACGTGAGTCTGGCGCAGGCGGCGTTACTGGCCGCATAGGCACTCTGGCAATTCCCATGCGCCCTCGTTGCGTCATGGTGAAGCTAAGCTATAACGTGGAGCGATCGAGGAAAAAGTGACAAAATGGGTTTGGTCGTAGTGGTCTGTATACTGCGAAAATGATGAGCAGAGAGCATTGATAAAATGTTACACGCTACGCCACTAGGACTTCACTAGCGCATACGCTGTAAACCATGACCAAGGACAACTTGGGATTGTTGGTGTCTTTTAGGTAGTTACTGATGGAGATGCATGATTATTTGCAAAACAAGTAGGCAATCACATCCCTTGCAGCCATAATTAGCAGTCTGAGCACTCCAACCACCATCTTATTTCGTTGTTTTCTTTTTCGACGCTGTGCAATGTCCCAGCCAAGTTTCTGGAGAACACAGAACGGGTGTAGTATTGAAGCGTTCGATCCATGTGGTTGCCGCCTGCTTCTCGGCGGCAGCAGACCTGACACAGGTCTCAAGTAGGTATGTTACTATTTGCAGTGACAAACAAGATGTTGGGGGGTCCCGGATACTAACGCATCGTAGGCTGAAGAAGATTTTGTGGCACGCTTCCATATCTTATACATACTAGTCAACAATCCCAACGAAATCTCGGGAATGTTCGTGGCATTTTATGGAACATGAAGTATGTCTGTACTGAGCTTTATAAAGATATCTTGGCCAGTCAATCCAATCGCTTGTGCCTCGGTGGCGGATATGCTCACTCACGAGCATCATGAGTCCTACACCTCACATGTGGAGGCCTAAAGTGACTTTTACTCAAGTAAGCTACATACATCTTAGACGAGTTGAGGCCAGTTCTGAAGCTTACGCTCCACGTTGCAAGCCGCTTGGACATACCATATTCAGTGTTTCGTACCATCAGATAGCCTTATCTGCACGTGAAGCTACTCAAATCATCCGGATCTCCATGAATATAGACTTGCGTCTTCGGAAAGGGGCACAAAGGTCTGGTCACCGTCTTTCTTTCCCCAAGGGTGGTGGCGACGAGGATATCTGGCATCTTTTGGTTCTCAACCCATTCTACCAAGACATCAAGGCTATCATCGGGGAACGGACCCGATCCAGCTTCACAGTGACGAGTGCCGGGGGCGAAGAACAAGCGGTAGAAATCATCCACACTGCTGTTATCCAAAGAGACCTGGCTGTAGTATCGCGCTGTGCCATTCGGTGGCACTAACTGATCTGCCAACCCTTGCCAGCTGAGAATCTTGCCGCCCGCTTTACGAAATGCGGTCAGGTCCGTATCGACGGTACCGATGATCTTCTGATATCTCTCAACGGACTGAAAGAAGATAGCCTCGTACATTGTTCGACTCATTGACGAGAGATTGAACCCTGGATCTTGTTGGATGAACAGCTTGATCCACTGCTCAGCAATTGTAAATGGCTGGCCCTTGCATTCCCGGAAGCCTTCAGACTGGCCAGAGCAGCTTGTTTCTGCTGTCGTCACTCCTGGTAGTCCTGTCAGTGCAGCATCTTTGTTCAAGCCCGGCCAAAGTTGATAGTCGTCCTTTGAAACAGGCCCATTCCAGGCAGCCATGGCGATTATGGCAGCCTGCTCAGTGACACTTCGGTGCTCTCCGTCACAATCGTTGTGCTGTCCTATGAGTTGAGTCGCATCGAAATGGCAATTATCGGGCGAAGAGAGCATGTTGTCCAGCAGTCCGTCAATTTCATCACACGCTTCGGTTGCGCGTTTCGTGATGTATTCTAGTTCGCACGGCTCCGGATAGTATCCCAGCTCGTTCATCACTTGCTGAGGCCAATAATCTGCGACTTGGAAACTGGGCCAGTGGATAGCGGGCGCCAATGCAAGGATGCCATCGAACGCATCTGGGTATTTCTGCGCTAGCATCATGCCCTGTCGCCCTCCTGTCGAGCATCCACTCCAGTAAGAGTAAGTGGGACTTCGACCAAAGTATCTCCGCGTCACTTCCTTCCCAATCCGAGCAAGGTCGATCAGAGAGAGTTGAGCAAAATCTTCTAGGAGAGCCGTGTTGATCTCTTTGTCCGTGTTGAGTGCCCAAGTCGTTGGATCCAAGCCTCCGTTGCCACCATTCGTGGATGACGCGGCGTACCCTTTTGCGATTGCCGGCGCAAGAGCGAGAGGGCCGTAACCTGTTGCGAATCCACCGCCTCCAGTCCCTTGGAAACGTCCGTTCCATCTTTCGCTCTTCGGAAGCCAGACTGTGAGTTCGATGGCTGAATCTTGGGACTCACGGAAGTAGATCACGGTCACGTTGCAAAAGTCCAGCCCAGTATAGTCAGCCTTCGGGATATCTCCGTTCTGTATGGTGGAAATGTTGAACCCGCGCACGTCATTTGCCTGGATATCCGCAATTCTGATACTTGGATGCCTGATGCTGGAGAAGGTCTCGGGTTGACATCTTTGGATGCCACCATCATGTTGCCGCGGAGGTATGCCTGATGCAAGGCCTGGTCGAAGGAAGCATGCGCTGAAAAGCGCGGCCCACGAGGTTGGGTATAGCATGTTGTTGAGTAGGGTTCGTATGAAGTATTGATGGTATCCGGAGTGATTCATAACTTTTATATTCCCTTGAGCTGTGCGCTAAGCTTTCAAACTGATTGCTGGTCAATGTTGACCTCATTGCCATGTATCAAAGGAAATCTGGGCTGGACGCTCAGCAATTTGGACATTATGGTCAAGTATGTGAGACCAACCCCTAGAAAGGCAACTGCTGTGGAAGTTTATCACAGCTTCTGGATGAGACCAGCAGCAAGACTCAGCTCGGCTGATCAAGAGTGGGTCCATCACATGCACCTTCCAAGTCACAGGATTGTCAGCCGCTGTCGACAGGGCCACTGTCGAGGGCTTATCGAGTATCAAGAGTACTTGGCAATTACTGTATTTGGTATTCTCATGTAAGCAAGTCCGGCATTCCCGGCTGTTGAACGTTGGTCAGCGGCAGTAGTCTCGCTGTACATCTTAGCAAGCGCGGGCAAAATCTGTTGGCATATTCTCCATTGCTTCACATCTGCACGTATAATTATGACCATCCACTACTATTGCTTGCCAGTGAGCTTCAACTTCAGAACTGTGCGCATATCAAGCGCCAAGACTTCGATCACGATGCACGCCCCAAAGTCGTTGGTCACGCTGACATGCGTATGCTGCTGGATGATTGCTCAGTCTGACGTACGTGATCTCTTGCCATCTCAGACTTGATCTCGTCCTGACCAATTTTCAGGCTAAGGAGTTGCCACAATTGAGACCAATACAGTATGCCGACACTGGAAAATTAACTGTTGCTTACTATGATTCGGGACCGACCGATGGAACGACAGTCCTGCTGCTTCATGGTTTCCCGTACGACATCAACGTCTACTATGATGTCGTTCAGAATTTGACGAGACACGGCTACCGAACTGTGGTCCCGTACCTGCGAGGATTTGGAGGCACTAGATTCAACTCTCCCTCCACGTTGCGCACCGCGGAGCAAGCCGCCCTTGGGAAAGACGTCATCGAACTCATGGATGCCATCAGTGTGAACCGCGCAATCATAGCCGGGTATGACTGGGGATCGGTGGCGGCAAACGTAGCTGTGGCGCTGTGGCCGGAACGCAGCATCGGGATGGTTGCGGCGAACAGCTACTTGATCCAAAATCGCAGTACGGCGCTCCAGCCATCAGCCCCAGAGTCCCAGGCGCTCAAATGGTACTATTATGTTTTTTTGACACCTCGCGGTTTTGCTGGGCTTGTGCAATGGCCAAAAGAGTGGGCTCGAGTGCTCTGGTCGAAGAACTCCCCGCAGTGGCGCTTCACAGAGAGCGAGTTAGACAGGGCAGCAGTGTCCTTCGACAATTCAGACTATCCCGATGTCGTGGTCGACTTCTACCGGAAACGATTATTGTATGCCCCAGGCGATCCGGCGTACGCCGATCTGGCAGACATCTTAGATGCCCAGCCCAAGATCGAAGTTCCATCCGTTACTTTGGATCCGGCAAACTCGCCCGTGTTGCCTCCAGCAAACGCCAGTATGGCGGCTCACTTTTTTGCAGGACCCCGATCACATCATGTACTACTTGAGACTGGCGAGAACATTCCGCAGCAGAATCCAGATGCCTTCACAAGAGCGATTCTGGAAGTCACGGAACTAGCTTCGTCCTTTCACCCCAAAGATTTGACCAACCACGCGATCCATCGAGCGTGGTAACTTGACTGGATGGATTCGAACTTGGACCAGGCCTTTCTACGTCTCTGCAGTCGTCGATGGAGGGGTTCTGGGGTTCTTGCAGTCAATGGCGCAGATTCTTTGGGCTACTGCTAGCGCTGTGAAGTTGATCATCTGGTAGGGAACTCAACGATCTTTCTGGCAGGCGCCTTACCTGACGCTTCTCGCAACGCCGGCTTGACGCATTCAACGCACGCTCAATATATGCAGGGTCTGAGAGTGTCTAGTGACACGAAACGCTGCAACTCGTGAGTTTTTGAATTGAGTGTATCGATCATCAAAACATCAGAATACCCCAAGCATTAGCGCATTACCGACATGGTCAAAAACGGTTTCTCAATTGCAGAGTCTATACTTCACACTGCACATGAGACATGAGATGGCGAACACGAGCAGTAATCATGGTCCACTGCACGTGATACGAACATGACGTGATTCTTCCATCTGTCGGTGTCCTAGTAGAGTCCAGGGTGGTTGTGCGAGGAAGCTTTTGCCATGGGGTGGTAATTCGACGATAATTGTCATCGAGCGAGATCAGTTACATCTACAGTACCAGAGTTCTCATCGCCACGTCATGCAGAAAGTGAGCATAGCTTAGTCATACGCCACGGCCGAGCTTACATGTTTGCCATGCCGGATTGGTCAAGAGTCCGCCCGCGTCGAGTAGGTTAAGCTTTGAGAACAACTACCGCTTTCGGAATAGCCATAGTATAGCCATGGGGGGGCGCTACGACATCTTTCCTCAGGACTAAGCAACGTGCTGGCCTCTGAGTAGAGATATTTCGAATGGGCATTACCACACGTCGGCCCCTTGCTGCCATATGTGGATCGCCTGCCAATACGCCATAGCTAGCACTAGCTTGACTCCATGTTCATATCATCCCCAGGCAGTGGGGTACGTCGGCTTGGTCCCTCTGCTTTGCTTTTAGGCAAGGTGTCTATGACAGTCCATTTACATCTCATCTGATCTGTTCTTGATCCTTAATCATGGCGACTTCTTTGCGAGAAGACAAAGAATTGGTCAGAGCTGCAGCAGAGCAAGGACGCCCGGAGTGGTTCAATTTGGAAGCCACTGTCGACAAAACATGTTGTTTGGTGGAGAAAGCTGCAAAGTCGGGAGCCCAGATCGTGGCATTTCCAGAATGCTGGCTTCCTGGATACCCAACTTGGGTATGGTGAGTGATGCGAAACTCAAAGCGACTTAACAAAAGCTGAAGGTGCAGATCACGACCACTTGATCTCGACATGACGATGAGATACGTGCAAAACTCGCTTGTCCTCGACTCGCCTGAGATGCATCGTATCAGGAAAAGTGCGCTGGATCACAGAATTGTCGTGTGTCTGGGATACTCAGAGCGGCAGCAAGGATCGCTCTATATTGGACAATGCGTGATCGACAGCAACGGTGAAGTATTGGTCAAGCGGAGAAAGCTGAAGCCATTTCACATGGAGCGCACTGTTTTCGGAGACGGTAACGGCGCATCGCTCGCGAATGTCGCAGAAACATCGGCAGGCAGAGTCGGCTCGCTATCTTGCGGAGTAAGTGGTGCCAATGACTATTGCAATTGACACATTCTGACAGACTCAAGGAGCATTGCAACCCTCTGGTGTGCTTTAGCACTTATTCACAAGAGGAGCAGATCCATGTTGCAGCCTGGCCTCCGGTGAAGCCCTACGACGGAGGCCCTTTGCCGTTTCCGATGTCCTCAGAATGTACGTAGCCCAGAGTCCTCACCTTCTCCCGGCTCTCAAAAATGCGACTAATACGATTCTAGCTGTCGCTTGCCTTTCGAGGACCTATTCTTTGCAACCTCAGTGCTTCACGCTGCACTCAACTGCGGTGATCACCGAAGATGACATTGAGCTGTTTGACACTCGAGAAGCCCCAATCTTCAGCAGCCCTGGAGGTGGAAACTCGAAGATCTTCGGACCAGACGATCGACAACTGACAGAAGACTTGCCCACATCCGAGGAGGGCATTGTCTACGCAGACCTCGATCTCGCCCTGATATACAAGGAAAGGATTATGCTTGACAGCTGCGGACACGGCAGCAGACCAGAGCTCTTGTCGTTAAACCGCAACATGAGCCCACAGCCTGTCGTCCAGTGCACTCGACGATCCTGAGAGCTTCATGGGAATTTGCGACCCACTCCACGTGACTGCAAAGTATGCACAAGCTGCTCTTCCAGCCAAATCGTTCATTCCTTCTTTATATATGTCATTGATCACTTATTGTCAGAATCTGGCTTCCACGTCTTTACATAACATTGACACGACGAAGACAGGATAGACCAGTACAGTCCCCTGAGTGGTAAAACATCTCGTGACAAACCTGTTTAAATCGTTGGCGACTTTCACACGTTGGCGGTCTTCACAATCATCAGTTACATCTTGGTTCGCATGATGAAAGATCAGCTCGAAATAATCTCTATATGTAGAACCTTCAACTGCAGGTTCTTTCTTTGCAAGCACTGGCGAACCCAGTTGAGATCAAAGTCGACTGTCGATGAGTTGAAGCTGGATACCTCGCGACGTAGATTCACCGAAGCTCAGTTGTTGCATTCTCGAGCACTGTGACAGGGAAAAGAGATCGCAAAACGTCTTACGTGCTCAATCAGTTTTTGAAAAGCCCATCCTCACGTCAACTCCGTCGTCTGCAAACAAATACAGTCTTGTTTCATGTCAATATCATGCCGCCTGTCTTCTCCGTGAGCCCTTCAACACCGACCTTGAGAAAGTGCTCATCTCCATCTATCTGCTGGCGCAGGTCTCCGTTACTGAGCTCATTTACATCCCAATTTGCCCAAACGAAGCGACCATGCAAGAATTGTGCTTCCGCGGACCCTGCCCAGACTGCGAAATGTCCAGGAAGGTGCTCTGAAATGTGTCAGTCTCCATTCAGCCGGAATTGACAAATGTTGTACCAACCGTCATCAAACACGATCCCCATATTCTCGTGTGCGCCGAGCTTTCGCGATGATTCTGTCAAGACGCCTCCAGGGTGGAAACTGACGACCTGCATGTCTGTTGGGGCAAGATCCTTCGCAATCTGTTGGACAAGTGCGGTGCCCGCAAGCTTGGTAAGACCATACGTAGGCCGCTCAGGGCCCATGGTTGTCTACATGTATGCAGCGCATGTTGAAACGTTGACCAGATACTATTGTCAGTCAGAAGATCGCTCACCATTTAGTCAGCATCGGAGGTCGTACCAATTTTGCCGCGGATTTGGCAATAGCTCTAGCCGGCTGCTTGTAGAAGTGGTCCGTCATGGCCAGAGGGCCACGTACGTTCGCTTCGAAGTCAGACCAGACCTTGTCGATACCGCCCTGCAGGATAGTCTCGGTGGCACCGTAGGCACTGGCGTTCAATACCAGTGTGCCAACAAGGATTTGTCTGGCGCCTATAGCCTGCCAAAGCTTCTCGATAGACGCGAGATCGTATACATCGCAGACCAAACCTTCAGCGCGCCCTGGGTACGCATTCGTTGTTGCTTCCTGGTTTAAACCTGCGATGGCCGACTGCAACACTTCCGGGCGACGGCCAAGAACGATGACGAGCGCTGCGCCAGCTGCGAGGTAGCCCTGTGCGATTGCAAGACCAATGCCGCTGCTCCCGCCAGTGACCAATACTGTTCTGTCAGTTTGCTGGAGCTCAGGACGAGAAGGAGATATCGCCTCGTATGGCTTTTTGTGGTAGTTTCGCAGATTCGGAAGACTCATGATTGAATATGTGAGATTACGGATGCAAATGAGAGGTGTGCTGTTGTGTGTTGGAACCTTGTCACTCTGAACACGACACGACACTGCCTCTTTTATATGCGATCTTGACTAGACCACTGCGGTGGCCGCATACCATGTTGAGTGCCAACTAATGTTTGTAAGCAATGTCACCCTGCAGACGTAGGCACAAGCAAGTCAAGTCAAGTAATCCTGATCTTTTACTTAATTGATTAGATACTTATTAAGTAATTAAGAAGGTCTTTCTTAATTAGTTTAAAAAGGACTGTTTTGTTAAGTTACTTAACTTAATTAAGCGGGTATAGCCGGTAGTACATATAGAGGTCTTAGAGGTCTCGGAGGTCGAATATAAGTAAATTTATCTTAGATTTTATATATTCTCTATTAATTATCGTAGCTCCCCTTATTACTATCGTTACTAGTATAATTATAGGCTAATTTATTAGCAATTAGAGAATAATAAGTAGCCTATATAGCTTATTCGAATATTAAGAGAGTCTTAAAGTCGATAATACTACATTTATACTAACTCTATAGGTAAAGTAGCTTATTAAGTATCTCCTCTATTATTATACGACGACGTAGATTAAGTATATTACTACTAATTAAGAAGACGCGCTCTAGATTATTACTATATAGTAGCGTACTATATAGATCTAATACTATCTAAGAGAGGTTAGGCTAAACTATATATTTACTTAACTAATAAGGTATAGGAGAATTATATCGTATTATATAATCGCTACTAGGTATTCCTTTAGTATAGTACTAATTATACTCGTTAAGGACTATATCTATAGGTATCTTATTATTATTAGAGTCGTACCTATAATATATTATAGGTATAGTAGTAGTAGTAGTAGTAGTAGGCTTATAAGTATACTAAAGCTTCTAAATAGCGGTTTTAGCCTTTATAACCTAATCTTTATATTACTTACCCTAGTACCTATTAAACTATCCCTACTTTATACGAGAGTATAGAATAACTACTATATAGTAGATTAGAGTACTATCTATAAGCTTATAGTATTTATCGAACTTTTACTAGCTAAGATTAAAATTAGTCGAGAAGTAACTTTAGAGATTAGTATAAGTAGAGGGATCGATATCTTCGCCTACTAGGTTTATCGGCTACTCCTTTTTAAGAATAGAGTTATCTAGTACTATATACTTAATCTAAGATATAGTAGAGAGTCCTTGTAGATATATCTAAGAGCTCCTTATCGTATATTATAGCCTAGTAGCTAGTAGGGATAGTAGTAATAAGAGAGGGCTAGTATTTAGTAGTATTAATTAACTTAGCTAACTCCGCTATTTTATAGCTATTAGATAATACTTCTATACGATCTTAAAGGATAATAAGATATCTTCGAAAATTAGTAGTACTATCTATAGCCTACCTATAACGACCTTAGAGCTTATTTTTATATCCTTTATATAGCCTTAGAGGAGTATTATACTAAGCTTTAAGAGTATAAGGACCTATATATACTATATAATAATTAACTAATCCTTAGTAGTTAGTTAATTATTAAAGATACTTAGCTTCTTAGGCTCTATAGTATTACGCGTACTACGCGCTCTATAGCTCTTAAATATAGCTATCTATATAGTATATTCCTTAAGCTCTTAATCTATAAAGTTATCGATCGACTACTTTACTAATAGTATACGCTCTATAGTATCGAACTAGCTATTCTACCTAGTACGATTATCTTTAATAAGGTTATAGGACTCCTTTACCTTATTACCTTAGCTCTATAAGAGTTATAATTAGTCCCGCTAAATCTCGTAGAAGTATTCTCTCCTATTAGATAAGTACGTAATATACTTAATTAGGTTATAGAGCTTCCTAATTAGACTACTCCTTCGCTATTACTATAGTTCGAGCTATTTAACTAAGATAACTAGTTTAGGCTTAAAGGTATCTACGTTATTACTAAATAGTATTTACTATACTACTAAGTTAATAATATAGCCTATATAAAGTATACAATATTACTTTATATTAATAGCGTACTTAGTAGTTAGCTTAGCTAAAATAGCTCTATTCTTATTAATATTATCTATAATAAAGTTACTAATCTATAATCTAAGACTAAACTAGTCTAGGAGCTTAATTATCGTAGCTATAATATTTATAGCTATATAAGACTCTCGGAGCCTTAGGAGCTCTAAGAGGATATTATAAGGTCGCTATTAGTAGTCTAGATAGTAGCCTATAATACCTAGAAGTAAGAACTAGTAGCCTAGTAAGGTCTAGATATCGAAGGCTACGTTTATCTTAGTCATTACTCCTAATAAACTTTATTCGACCTTAGATTATAAGGTATTATAAGCCTTCGTAATATATCTCTTTAGAGACCTTCTAGATAGTATAGACTTCTCTAGATAGGATTTAAGGTAGACTAGAAGGGCCTTAAAGGCCTTATCTTCGATAAGGGATAGTAGTATTTACCTAGTTATAAAAAGTTATAAAATTATCGATCTAAATATAAAAAAGTTAAAATCTCGTAGCTATAGATTTATAAAGGTCTCTAAGGTCGATTACGTACTATTATTAATAGATAAAGGGCTATCTTTAGAGATTTAGTATACTAATTTTAGGTAGTAGATTACTCTATTAGTAGTATTCGCCTTATATATATAGCTAGTAGGCCGTAATATACCCTAACTATTATAATAAAGGCGATATAGCTAGAACGCTTTATTATTATTTCTTTTAATAATATACTATCCCTAGGAATAGATCTATAATATATAGCCTTGTTTATAAGCTCTATTTAGTAGTTAGTAGGCTAATAATCGATCCTAGTCGACTCCTTTATAACCTAAGGAAAGAAATATCGAATCCGTAGATTTACTTATAGTAGTCGAAAGAAAGTCGCTAGGGGTTTAGACCTATAAGAGTATATATAGTTTAGATATAGGAGGAATAGATATAAATAAGGATACGATAGTATTTAGTATAGTTATAGTAGTATAGGTAGTTAAGATAGTTATTATTACTAAAAAGGAGAGGATTTAAAGGATTTCTAAGTATTTAGTAGTAGCTAGTTAGAGGTAAGCGGAAGCGCCTAAATTAGGTAAGGTAAGACGTTAAGCTACGCTTCCGCGTGTAGGGGGCTAATAAAAGTTAAGCGGAGTTAGCTCCGAGCGCTTTAGGGTTAGGGTTAGGGTTTTTCTAGAGAAATGTCAAGAACTTAATAAGTATCTATTTACTTACATTACTTACTTAAGCTAATCAAGAGATACAGAGGTTATTCCTTAATTGATTACGTAATGTCTTTACTTGTCAAGTAACTTAATTACTTGCTTGCTTGTGCCTACATCTGTCACCCTGCACGATTCCTACACCTTCTAGGGAAGACTCTATAGAAGCCGAGTGTCGCGCACCCGTCGCACCCGTAGCTACAAAGCCTGTGGAACACGAATTCTGACCTTCCATAATAAGAGTGGATGTGGATGTACACATGTGTAAGTGCCGTGCAGGAGTTGCTACTAGCTCTAGGTATGGTCTCACCAGAAATAGACTTTCTTGGCATCTGCTACATTCGACTAGCGCTTGATCCTTCGAAAAGGGCACTGATGATGTGCTTGATATTCAGACACGATCAGAAGGCAGACCAGCAAGATGAATAATAGCCAGCGGAGTACGGCTGACGCGATAGTACAGTGGCGCATCTCCTGACTCGTGCATATGAGGCAACACCATCATACGTAGCTCACTGAGTCACTAATGCTGTCCGATTGGGCGGGACTGAATCCATCCAATGAAATTATGATGTGCTTCCAACCCAACGAACTATGATACTGGATTAGGGAAGTAGTCATGAATCAGTTTGAGTTATTTCATATGACAGCCTGTCCACTCAATACTTTTCATTAGTCAACTGTTGCCTTGGGCATCTGCTTAGACATCTTGTTCCGGTTTGTCCACAAAAACATCCGCGGCCAGGCTTCTCGTTTGCGGCGGAGGGGGTACCAAAGACTTGCAGCCGCCGTTAACGATCGTTCCTGGAGAGCAGCTGCCCAGCTCGATGTCAGTGACTTCGAAAGTCTAGGAAGCCTCGTAGAATACACGGTCACGACAAGCCTTCTCCTTCGAGTAAAGATGTTGCCGCAACCCTTACTCTGACCATGTAATGGTCGGGGGAAACTAAATGAGCGTCCCATCCGTGCAGTCCAAGAAGACAAGTGTGTGGCTGTATATGCTAGCCAGAGAGCTATAGGTCTCGCGAGTACTGAGACCATGCCAGTCAAGCGTTCAGAATGCAGCCAGTGAAGCAATGAAGATCTGAAGCGATAGACAGCGGCCATGGACAAAGGACCGCATAGATGTGCTCGTGGAACACGATGGGGAGTTTATCTGTTTGCCATATCTAATGTACAACGTCTCCAGAATGCGTGCGCCTCCAGCTTGCACGCCATATCGGTCCAGATGAACGTGCTGAGAATCCGTTCCATAGCTTGCCAGCCAGGGCCATAGTGAGGAAGCATATTCCGGAGTAGCACTTCGAAAAAGGCTGCTTCTGGAGCATTGCAAGAGACAATGCCGCCGACGAAAACAACCCATACGTAAGCATTCCTGCAAACTTCGTCGCTCAGACGTACATGACCAGATAGTAGAACGTCTTGCAGGAGAGTCGATAGTCGAGCCAGCCATCTATTTTGCGGTGGAATGGCTAAGAGGACGCCATTGCAATAGATCAGAGCGGCCAGCTTCATTGCTTCGTACAGAGTCGTGCCTACATCTGTGGCTACAGGCTGTCTGTCTGGCGGCCCAAGACAACAAAGGCGGTGGAGAGTCGCGTTTCGTACACCAAGCAAGAACCCAAGTTCCGATTCGGCGACACCCTCGCTCGACGAGGTTGACATCACTCGATCGAGACAAGCAATTTCCGTAAAGACAGAGATCGCACTTGCAGGGAGTTTTGGAGACAACAATGCAAAGCCTATTCCGGGAAATGAGGTAGCAGGGTTCCCAGCATGGTCGGTAAAAGAGCTCGTCATATCCAGTACATGGTGCTTCCAGAAGCAGGAGAACCGAGGCCTTAGATTCTGAGAACAAGCGCGAAGGAGGTCAACGAGTGCAGCCATCGGAGCCAATCCTGGTGAGTCTAAGGCGTCAAGCCCACCTTGTCCTTCGATGAGGGCGAATGCGGCATTATCGTGTGCATGGATGGGATCCGTACGAGCCCAAAGGTGAAGCAGGCTTGCGGTTGGGAAGTAAGAGAAGAATGGCGACTTCATCTCCACGAAATCCTTCTTCTTCACCTCGTGGCTTCCCAAAATCAAAATCGCAAAGATCACTTGCTCTCGCTCCTTTGACTGAAGGTTACTGTAAGTCTCCAAGGTTGCTCTGATCAGACGAACAGCCTGTAGTCTATGCTGGAAAGTGGCAGAATTTCCGCTCCAGGTATTCCTTCCGCCCATCAAATCGCGATATGTCGCTGAAGCTGCAGTCTGGGCATGGTAGAGCGTCGGCACGGTACAAAAGTCCTGGAACCATTGAGATGCTGCAACCAGTCCACCCACATTCGGCCATATGAAGGTGCCAAGAAACTCCGCGACCTCTGCTCCGGCGATACCTTTACTGTTGTCAATCGTGGGTAGTGATGCCGCGCCATATCTTGATGGTGGCACATTCCGTGCAAGCACAGGCGCAAAGGAACTGTCAAAGTCTTCCGAAAGATAGCCAGTTCCGTGTCGTAGAGTACTGTCTCTCCCATGGCTAGTAGTTTTCGCCAGGCGTTCCGGAAGGATACCATTCAGGGTGCGTTGTCGCTCCTTTAGCTTAGCCGCCTTAGCAGATCGCTGCCATCCGATTTTCGCCGCATGCGCCCGCGCATTACTCGAATTTTTCGTGTCAGACGGCTTGTACAAAACTATCTCCATTTCAGATAGATCAAATGCTGGAATTCTTCAAGGAACAAGATTGATAGATCATTGGAAAGGTTGCGTCCTACTACGCTTCAGCCGCATTTGTAAGCACTTGTGTTTATCAGCAGATGAGGAGGGCATTATAGTCAGCTGAAACGTCTCATTGCAGGCAGCCAACCGACTCTAACTAATACATAGCCTGTATGTAACCCAGGACAATCATGTGTAATCGCTAGGCGGACACCACTACCGTTATGCTGACATTTGATGTTTATTAAGCTTTGTAGTCAAACTAGCTGTCTAGGCTCTTTACCGAGCAGCAGAAAGCTTAACCCTCACACTCTCAGGATTAATAGTCAGCTCCTCCACAGCCTTAAAGTCCATAAGCGAAGGATGTATCGCATCCAACTCGAAATTCCAAAGGATGAGAGAGTAGAAGATGCGCATCTCCAGCATTGCAAACTTCTGCCCGAAACACCCACGCGGGCCCTCGCCGAAAGCAAGCATGGGAGCAACGCTTGCATCGAAAACAACATCGCCATCGTCACCTTCAGTCAGCCAACGCTCTGGTCTGAACTGATCGAGGTCTTGCGGGTCCCACTTGCGCAGGCGGTCTTTGTCGCTTGCTCGGCTGGTCTCACTTCGCTGTGAATCGTCCACTGGTATCGCTGGAGACACGAAACTTGGTCCGGCGGTCTAGATGCGGGTCAGTAATCGAAGCTTGATCACCGTGTAATCGGTTCCACTTACTGCAAATATGATCTCGGTGTCCTTTGGAATATCATGCCCTAGCAGCTGTGTGTTCTCCGTTGCAATGCGAAAGTGCCCACACGAGATCGGCCGCCTCCTCATGACCTCGTACATCAACGCTTCCAGGTAAGGATTACCTGGCCGACCTAAAGCGCTAGCCGGCGGCTGCCTTCCCTCTTCGAACATTTTCGGGTGTGCGCCCTTCATGTGATCGCGGATCTTCTTCTGGAAGTCTTGCCTCAAAGACAGCTCCTTCAAACCCCATGCCAGCGTGTCAGCAGTCGTCGTTGCGCCCGCGAAAAGAAACAAGCACAATTCGTTGTGGATCCGTGAGACCATGTCTGGCGTCATCGGCTTGCGGTTCTCTTTCGTCGCGGTTGCGATCTCTCGTTGTACAACCAAGTCGACGGCGCAGGTGACCTTCGACTCTTGCGATGCACCCGCCGTGAACTTCTTCTCGGCGGCAGCAAGCCTCTCACGTACCAAAGCATCACGTGTAGCTCTCGCTTTGCGATACCTCGGCACCACATTCAAGACTGCGGCATGTATCTTGTAGCCAAATTGGATGGCGATCTTCGAGCTGTGTGTCAACAGTTTGATGGCCTCGAACGCGGCTGGTGGGGCTTTGGCAGGGTAGACGACCAGTTCCTTGTCGATGTCGGAGGGCAGAGGAATTGATGAGATGCTAGCAAGGTGCGACGTCTGCTCCTTGCATGTCGCAAGTCCCTCTATACCAAACGTCATGGCCCAAATGGCATCTGTGGTGGCAAAATGGAGATCCTCGCGGCATTCAAAGGTATGGTCCGGTGCCAAGCGCATCTTCTCTCGCCAGAGGGCCACAAGGTCACGCATGGCATCTGAGACGCGCTCCGCGGCGACATTATCGAGAAAGCCTGGCAACATGGTGTCGCTGACCAAGCGACGGTTGTACTTCCAGTCACTACCAGTCGGCTGGGTGATCTGGCTGCCCGGAACATATGCACGGAAAGCGTCACCTGGTTACAGTTAGAAGAATTTCGAAGACATGGAAGAGACCCAGATCTTGCTAGCTTACTCAATTCGCGACTTCGGTCAAACGTCTTCGTCCTTCGAGTCATGACATCGTAGCCTTCGCGACCGTCGGTGACGACGACCCAAGGCCGCGCGAATGGTCTGATCCAGAATTGCATGATGGGTGTATTATGCTCTTTGCATTGGTCGTGGAAGTAGTAAGTAGACGGGTAAAGTTTTCCATGTGCGAGCATGCGAGGCAAGTCCCCAAGAAAGGTGTTCCTGGACACATGATGGTAAGGGATTTCAGGGATAGTAGTTCGTGGTACAGATAACCGGCGTAGCAGAAAAACGGCAGCGACTATGAGAGTCGCGCAAGTGATGGTGTAAATCATGGCAGGCGTAGATGTATTGTTGCAAGTCAAATGCGCCAGCAGTAGCACCGCTCATATATGGATGAACGAACGTGCCCTCTCAGCATTAGCCCTATGTAAATTGGCTCAGCTGCGGCTGAGCCTAGTAGCATCTCGTTAATTAGTAGTGTTGCAAACGAGGTCTTAGCTGAAGACAGACTTGGCTGCGTTCGCTCTGGTGTATTCATGCCAACTGATACGAGTCGCTATGGCCTTTATACTATTAGAGGCTAGTAAGGTTTGGCAGTCAGCCGCACGCAAGACGCCCGATTTTTTGACCAGCGCTTTGCGTCAACTCCTTTTGGTCCTCTCTACCTGCAAGTGCTGCAGTCGGCGCCATGTCGAAAGATTTCACACCATCGAGGCTGGGGAGCCATGGCATCTTGCGCGCTGCATAGAACTCAAACTCCGGTTGGGGGATCTCAGGGAAAAGACCAAGCGGAACAGAGCAATTATCCTTCCAGTGCGGGATGGTGAAATGCGTAGTGCTAGAATTTGTCAATCACCATGACCTCTGCCTTCTACATTGGATTCCATCTCACCTGCCACATCTCGAACAAAAGTGTCGCTCGACGCTTCGCCCGCTATCAGTGGCCGAGTCCACGTATGTTGAGATCAGACCTTGAGGGTCGCAAATCTCGACTTTGTCCTTGGTCGTCGAGAGGCTGTTCAGTCCGCTCGTACCAGTTGACTTGCGACAGCTGTCGCAGTAGCAAATGTGGCCATTGGGTCTAGAGAAGATGTCTTGCTTCAGGATGATCGTGATGCCGCCGCAGAGACAGGAGCCTGTCATGCTTTCGCTGAAGGAGGCGCTCGTATAATCGTTTGGTGGCATGGTATGGCTACTAATATGCTTGGAACTACATTTTGATGGGAGTCTCACGATATATGTTGTTTGGTGTGCCGACTTGTACGTCAACAAGGTTAGAAGGTCAGCCGCACGGAAGATGTCCGATCCTTGGATCGGCACTCTGGATTGACTCTTTTCGACCTTGATTGCGCCCTACCAAGAGCAGCTTTGTCATTTCTTGAGATGCTAGAAGATAACAGTGCATATCAGCATACGAGACGCGAAGAGATGCGATGAGAAATGCGCATATCATCTCGTTGGCATGCGTCGCATCATCCTGGTTCTTGCGAGATGTTCTCCAAAAAGCCGGATCACTTCGCGCCGCTTTCATGTATTTTTGTCAGACGGTGTAACATGCTTCTTCGATATCACCACAATGTCGTTGCGTCGATATTCTACCACTTTCTTGTGTACGCTTCCTTGTATACTTGCGATGATTCCCGTGCACGTGCCTTAATCTGGTCCAAGCTCACCTCCGCTCCGACTTCCTTCGACGTTCTGGCATCGCGAACATGGAAATGGCTGGCTGGAAGGCAATGGCAGCAGTATTGGAATAGAATACTCACCATAACAACAACAACAATGGCCGCCCAACGATACTGCCCTTCATGCCTAACCAAGGCCTCACCAACACCGCTCTTCCGCGCCACCCCTAGAGCGATCGCACCGCCATCCTTCCTCCGCCCATTCCACACTTCCTCACCCCTCGCCGCCGTACAATCCGCCAACGCACAAAAATACAAGCGCAAAGACAGCAACAACCAAGCTCTGGCCAACAAGAAGAAGAAGAAGACCTCCACAAGCTACGCCACACCGGACCTCCGAGATGCGCTGCAATTCAGCTTGGTCGATGCCATGCGGTAGGTCAATCCCGGCGCATTCTTCTCTATGTCCACGCAAGCGTCTAACACTACATTTCTAGCTACCTGCGCGCCGCCGAAGTAGGCCGCAACCCAGCAACCACCAAATACGAACTGCACGTCCGCTTCAAGACGCCCAAAAACGGCGCCGTGGTCCGCAACCGCATCCGCATGCCCCACCCCGTCAAAACCGACCTGCGCATCTGCGTGATCGCGCCAGAAGACAGCGCCGCTGGAAAAGCCGCCAAAGCCGCCGGAGCCTCGCTCGTGGGAGAGGACCACGTCTTCGACATGATCAAGGACGGCCGCATCGAGTTCGACCGCTGCCTGTGCCACGTCGACAGCCTGCCGAAGCTGAGCAAATCCGGTGTCGCGAGGATTCTGGGTCCCAGGGGTCTGATGCCCAGCGCGAAGACAAACTCCGTCGTGAAGGATGTGTCAAACAGCGTCAAGGACATGGTCGGTGCGTCAGAGTACAGGGAGAGGATGGGTGTGGTGAGGATGTCTATTGGACAGTTGGGCTTCACACCCGAGGAGATGCAGAGGAATATCAAGGCGTTCATCGACGCGTTGAAGAAGGACATGGCCGCGCTGTCGGATCGCATATCAAAGGAGATCCACGAGGTGGTGCTCAGCAGCACCAACGGCCCTGGCATGAGCCTGACTGGCGAGCTGAGGAGCGCCGGCAGCATTCCCACGAAGGACTTGAGCACTATGTAAGATTTCCGAGCTGATGCATTGATACCGGAACGGCGTTTACGCGGAAAAGCGTTTTGTACAACCCCATCTATACATTTCTTCATTTAGGCTAGTCTATCGGCCGCCTGTATTCACACCAGATCACCAGTTCCTTCTTCACTTTCTTCTAAATCTTCGAGTCGGTTCCCACGAAACCATTGACCACACTGGTGATGAGCTGGTTCGCAATGGCCGTGCTAGGAGGCAATCTCAGACCACCCTCCTTGTACTCCGGACCAGCCGGGTCGCCCAGACCGCTCGTACCAACCCTAAGCGCATCTCTCACTTCCGCAAAGTCGAACCACTTCGCGTCATCCAACTCAGGATCGTTGCCGAGATCGATCGTCTCGCCTTCAGGAACAGCCTGGCCAACAGCACCGATCATCAAGTTCGCAGGATACGGCCACGGCTGCGTAGAGTGAATCACAACTCTGCCAACAAAGATCCCCGCCTCCTCGTACACCTCGCGGCGAACAGCTTCCTCGATGCTTTCAGCAGGCTCCGCGAAGCCCGCAAGGGTCGAGTACCAGTAAGGCGGCCAGCGCCTCTGACGACCGAGCAGGATCTTGTCGCCTTTGTGGTTCACCACGGCCATGATGACGGTGGGATCTGTGCGAGGGAAGCTGACGTTTGACACTCCTGTGCGGGTCGCGCAGGGAGGACGCTCGTTGGTGTCCACGGGTGTGGCAGATGTAGTCGACAAGGGAGCCGCGGCTTTTTTCGCGAGATCTGTGGACGGGCAGGCGCGTTTGAAGCCGCCGTTGACAGACATTGTGGGCTGGCCGCATTGTGCGCAGAAAGGGTTGCGGGCGTTCCAGTCGAGGAGTTGGCGAGCTTCGGCGTAGATGGCAGCTGTGGCAGTGTTCATGTTAGCATCAAACCCTCACAAAATTAAGTACCTTGATGTCCAGAACATACCATCACTAGCCTCCAACTCCATAAGCCTCCCCTTCCCAAACTCCACACCCCCAGTCTCAACCCTCTTAACCAACTCCTCGCACTTCTCCTTCACACTCCCCCTCGGCGTGACATCCACCGCAAAGTACGGCTTACCCACATATCTGTTCTTCCCCTGATAATCCAACCCCTCCTTGTCACTCTCATCGATCCCCAAAAAAATCATCTGCGGCACCACCTCCTCGGAATTATACTGCGCCAACATCTCCTTCTCGTTCCGCGCATACGGGTCCTCGCCAACAATAGCCTTGACATCCTCAAACTTCACAAACTTCAGCTTCTTGTTCTCGGAAGACTGGACGAGCGGCTGCAAGTCCTTGCACAGCATGAACGAGGTGCTCGGGTGCTTGAGCGCGCGGCCCAGGAAGACATGGTCGCCGCGCAGGAAGCCCAGGCGGTTGAGAGGCGAGCCGGAGAAGTAGTTGGCTACTTCGCGGCCGAATTTGCGGGAGAGCATTGAGTCGACGTCCGGGTGGGCGGGGAGGGGGAGGTCGGGTTGTTTGGTAGGCATCTGTGTGGAGGTGGAGGTAGAGGTGTTGTGGCCGTTTTGCTGGGGAATGTTGATGGCTGGGTTAAAGTGGAAGTATATACGTTTATTTGGTTGGTTGGTACTATGGAAATGCCATCTAGAAGTGTGTGTGTATGTAAGTGTTTGTGATGACGTGTATGCGAGAGGGTTTCTGGACTCTGCTGTGTAATCAATATCAGAATGCCGACGGAGGGGAGGCTGATGCTCCATCTCCACTCTGTGGCTCATAAAATCATATGCCGAGGTTACACAACGATTATACGGTGTAAATGAACCCTAAAGCGGGAATACATAACTCCAAACGGTTTTTGTGAATTCGAACTCCATCCGACCCTGCTTTGCTCTCCCTCACAACTGTGCGTAGCTTTCAACGGCATCGTTCGTCCCGCCGAGCAGCTGCCGAGCCGTCATGAATCGCCAAAGTACGCATCAGCCGAAGGTACGATGATTGGGAGCAGTCGCTGACCTTTACCATCTGGTGAACAAGAGCACTCAAACCACCAAAAAAAACATCGAACTGCGTTGAGAAAGGTCTTCCGGAACATTACATCAAAAAGACAACCCAACAAAAGAGAGAGTAAAATTACATAATACGCTATAGCCAAATTACAGCCCCGTCGGACGAACGTTCGAGCTCTCCGCCACCGTATGCTTCTCAACCCGAATGCCATGTAAAGGAATCTCATCCCCGCTCTCTTCGTCCCTCTCTTTTGGCGGGAGGCTCTCCAGTGTGTAATGATACGTCTTGGAGTCGGGCCTCAGCTTACCACCACCTGGCGCGGAACGTGACGAGTTGTTCTCATCGGGCAAGCGGTAGAAGACAGTGCCACTCGCCCTCTTCCCGGTGGGAGGCGGAACCGCTCCGTCCATGTCGCTTTGCGAATAATTCGACTTATCTTTGGAGCGGAAAGGGTTGGAGGAGCCGGTGCGCGAAGTGCCGTTCTTGCTCCTGATGCCGAGCGTACGCAGGAAGACGTTCAGTGCAGGCAGCATCGTCGGCAGGTTTGCGGAGATGATGCCGGCGGCCATCTCAATGGCCGTCCATCCAACGGTCGGTGCGAGGGTGTAGCTTGGATCGCTGGCTGTGTACGTGAACAGGACGCTTGTGCGGTAGGCCGACGCGAAGACAACGCTGGAGAGGTTATTAGCCAAAACAACCCATGAATCAAGACCCTGGAGGATAGGGTACACATACAAGGATCCGAGACCGAACGCGGCGGTCAGACCAATCTTCTCTCTCTTTCCGAGCTTCAAGCCCCAGAGGGGGGGCAGGGGCATGAGCAGGATGATGAGATCAGTGAAAATTGTGGATGCCGCATTAGCAATCCACGTGGCGACCTGGTTGATGCACTTTCCAGGCAGCTCCGGATACCACACCTTCGCGACCGGAACGCAGATGAAGATGAAGAGGAAGGTGATTGTGACCACCCAGACCATGACGAACGTCCCAACCGCCCATGCCATCTTCTTGAAGTACGGCACGCGGAAGATGCGGTAGTACATCAGGAGGAGGCTGATTTTGGTCCAGCCGAGATTGAAGGCGTACAAGATCTCGGCGACGACAAGCCATTTGGCCATCATGACGATGTCCGCGGGATCGAGCAGGTCGGCGTGGATGCCCATTCCGCAACTATGCATTGCAAAAATGAAGCCAACGACAACCAGATTCCAGCACTTTGAGAAATCAGCAATGCTCCAGTGTGCAAACAATCAATGACATGCAAGTCATACCATCGAGAAGACAATCATGTAATCGTCCCACCAGAGCGGCTGTGCTTTGATTCGACGACTCGTCAATCGCAGAGCGACAGACAACAAAGCCAAAATCGTCATTGATACCACGACCGAAACGGTCCATGGTTGAATGTTGTGTGGGTCGAAGCCCGGCAGGCCAGGAAGTTGAGATTTGGCCATGGTCTCGGGGTGTTGCAAACGAATGTGATGAGTTCCTGTTTGAAAAGACTCAAGATGCCCATGGCATGACTTTGTCCGGGGCGTTCACCCCATCTTGTTATAACCACACACTCATGGGTCCCCTGTCGAATTCTTCAACTGCGCTCTGGGCATCTTTGGCTCCCAGTTTGTAACAGACATCTAGCGAGTTTTGATGAAGGTGAGCACTTCGATAGACTTCCGGGGGCCACAGGGCCCCCGAATCCGGGTATTGGACGGCCAATGAGCCCAGCAAATTCTGACGATCTTCGACCTAAGGATTGACGGTCTGTCACTAAATGGACACCCGAGACGGACTAGGCTTTCCCTCCGCCGAAGGATTCTCTAATTCGCTCCGCAATTGCAAGAGCCGTGACGTTTGTTTTCGTATGCCGTCTCGGAGCCTCGGAGGGCACCTTATGTATGCGCAGCTATACATATATGTACAACTTAGCTTAGCTTCTATAGGACGCTCCGAAAACTCCGATCTTATGTTTACTCATAGTCTGAGGAAATATGTTCCGCTGGCTTCACCAAATCCAGGTAATTCACTCTGTACCGCACTGACGTCCTACATCCTAGAGACCGTTGACCTCAAGCGCCTTGTCAAGACGTCGGAGCTTTCTGCCGCGTGGAGGAGGTCAACAAAAGCGCGCCGTCGCTGCGAATAGCGTAACACTACGCTGTAGTTCGAGTGTCAGTCGTCTCGGCTCTGAACGAGCCAACAACTGCGCGACGATGGTCGGCTGAACGGTTCCTGTCCAAGTGCCGCTTTTATCCCGTCGAACTAGACATTACCCTGCCGCGACTACTGACTGACAGCCAGGGCAAATCCACTACTGCCACCACCAGGGGCGCGGGCCCTGTTCAGCCATCTAACCAGGTAAGCGTGTGGATCTGTACAAGGGTGTTGACACATGTCGAGCGTCAAGTTCGCGACGATATAAGTCAGGAGGTCAGACGAACCACTCTGTCGGGCTCGATAACTCTTCTCCTTATACCATATCCTACCGTCTCCAATCCTCCCAGCCAACCACCATCTAATTCGATCAAGCGGCACTCACACACTATCCCCCATCAATCCCGACCTGCATTCGCTCGATATCATGGCGGCGAAAACCATAATCAACGTCCCTCACCTGGGCGGCATCAGTGCTGGCTACCGATCCACCGGCATCGACGCCGCAAAGCCCACGCTCGTGCTCATCAACTCCATGTGCACGACATCGGCACTCTACGATGAGCAATTCAACAGCAAGACCCTGACCGATGCCGTCAACCTGCTTGCGATCGAGCCCCTCGGCCACGGAGCCACGGCCTCCGCCACCGAGCACTTCACCTACTGGGACACCGCCACCATGGCCCTCCAGGTGATGGAGGCCCTCGACGTGCAAAAAGCGTTTGTGCTGGGCACCAGCCAGGGAGGCTGGATGGTCGTCCGCATGGCGCTACTGGCACCCGAAAAGGTAGGTCTCTTGTCCAGGATTATTTATTATCTTCTTTCCATAATAGTGCGGCATTTCCGTCTAGCTGGGCGACAAAGCTAATCATCCCACTCTGGCAGATCCTCGGCGTGCTTCCTTTGGGAACATCGATGGACTACGAGTCTGCGAGCGCGCGCGAACTCGGCGCCTGGAACCCCAGGGTCGACCTTGCGCCGTTCCTGGAGAAGTGGTCTGTTCCCAACCCCGAGTTTGTCGTCGACGAAGTGTGGCGTGGCATGGTCGCTGGCCTGGGCTTCTCGGGTACTGTCGGCCAAGACGTCCTGTCGTTCTGGGACCAGACTGTCAAGGAGGTCTACAGTGGCGAAGAGGGGCGCAAAAAGCTCCGCATGGCCCTCATCAACCTCATGGAGAGGGATGGGTTGATCCGTCGTCTTCCTGACATCAAGTGTCCGGTGTATTGGCTGCAGGGCACGCAGGATCCTGTCTTCCCTGTTGCCATTCCGAAACAGCAGATCAAGCTGTTCACTTCTTCACCTGAAGCTACTCTGACGCTGGTCGAGGGTGGTGGTCACTATCTGAACGCTACTAGTCCCAAGGAGACGGAGGAGGCAATTCTCAAGATGGTGAGCAAGTATGCTTGAACCATTTAGATGCCCATGCACTGCTATGAACACACTAGTCCAGAAACGACGAATGGAAAGTTTATGATCATGTTGCCAGAGCCCAGCTACAGACGCTCATCCCGCCTGATCCTGTACACCTCATCAGTCAAAGGTGTTGTGTCACGAAGACGATATGTCCTGGGCAATCCACCAGATGACAATTGACCGTGCTAGATTGTCTGCTATACCTGATCGTATATCAATGAGAGCAACACATACTGCGTTGCTCCGAATGCTTTCCTTGCATGTGGAACATCGTGTTTGTTTGATTGTTTCTGTGAGAGTTGCACGACATGTGAAACATTGACGGCTGGGCATGACCTTAGGGTCTGGGGTACTCAAACCCCCAGCTATACACTGCGCCCTGTAAACATAACGTAAGGTCCTGGACATCACATGCTGTACTATATGTTAGAGGATTTGCTTGAAGAGGGTCGAAGGGTACAAGACTAGATAAAACGTTGAATACCCAATACGGCGACTTGTCCAACTAAGACACATGTCTATCAATTCCGCACCAACAGAACTTCATTCGGAAAGGTCAAGTCCTGGACTGGAGGAAAACCAATGGGAGTAAACCACGATGATATTAACATTTATTCGAAACGAAAAAAGAAGAAAAAGAAAGCAAACAACACCACGCCGTGACGAGTCGTAACATCCTCCACCCTTCACATTTCCTTCATGCCCTTTCGGCTTTCCAAAGGGAAACCCTCGTTCAGTCAACGTATTCCTATCCAGCCATCTCACAATCTCGCAAAGCAAGTCGATGCAAGAATGCGCTGGTTGAACCTTCCATCTCATCTCTGCCAAGCGAGGGTCATCATTGCGAGGATTCTTCCTTCTTAATCGCTTCCTTCTTGAATTTTTCTTCGTCCGATTCTTCCTTGTACAAGCCTTCATCGCGCATGGCATCCTCAGGCTTGACTTCCTCCTTCATCTTCATTTCCTCTTTCAACCAAGGCATACAAGCAGCGGCATCCTAAGCCCCACCCGAAGCGCCCAGCTTAGCCGCCAAGACCGAAATGTCAGTCCTAGCACCCTCGTCCTCAACCAGAATCTTCTTAAGATTTTGGAGTTTGTCCTCGCTGATCTGCGGGTCCGCGGACAGTACTTGCTGTGCGGATGGGCAGAACTGCAGGTCACCGAGAATCTGAGCTGCGAGAGGGTTCATGATTGGTCCCGGTTGCTGAGGTATGGGTGACTGGTACGGTGCTGTGTGCGGTTGCATGTGGGGAGGTGGGTAGTGTTGTTGTGGGTGTTGATGTTGCGGGTAGTTTGGTGGTGTGTTACCGGTTGGCAGTTGGGGCGGAGGCGGGGCATTGTATGGGTTTGGAGGGAATGGGCTGCCGGGTTGGTTGTGGGCTGGTGAGAAGTGCGGCCCTGAGGGAGGTAGAGGAGAGCCTTGGGGCCCGACAGTTGAGTTCCTCATGTGTTGCGGGAGGTGGTGGCCATTGGTTGATTGTGGAGGTTGTGAAGGCGTTGCTTGGGGGTCTGACATCTGCGGGGGTTGTGTTGCAGGAGGGGTATCGTTGGCCGCTCGCGCTACTACGAACGTAGCCAGAAGAAGGCGCTCTTCCACAGGACGCTTGATAGTGCAGTGCTCGAGCATCTCGATGTGGTCTGGGATCTTTCCGCCGGGCTCGATCGGGATGATGTAGAGGTCCTTTACCAAGGAAGGCTTGTCCTTGTTAACGACAGCGTATCTTTGGCGGGACGCGAAGTACTCGAACGTCTGTGAGAACGCCGCAGCATCATCATGTGGTGTGAAAGCCAGAACCGAGACGTCGGAAGAACTGCTCCACTGAAGACCACACAGATATTCCTCTGCCTTCTGAATTTGCAGACGACCGTCGATGTTCAGCTTATCAGGCAGCATCTGCTTCCAAGGTACTGTGAGTGACACGTCGCGGCCAGCAACAAAGCGGGCATTGACGGTGGGCTCACTGTCACCCGAGCTCTGTACAAGCTTGCCGCGCCAAACAATGCTGTCTGGACCGGTGGCCTCAGCAGGCGCATAGTTGTCATCATCATCGTCCTCGGCAAGCATGCGGTCAACATCGGCATCCTCCTTCGTTCCGTCGGTCTGCTGCTGAATCGAGCTGCGACGGCGAGGTGGTATTTGCATCGGTCGGGGTGCATTCGACTGTGTTGGGGATTGTGCAGTCTTAGCCCAGATTGTGTTCACATCAAATTGCTGACTCGATTTCCTCCTCTCTTGGTCGGCTGCAGAAGCCTTTGCAGTATCGACCGTCATCGGTGTCTGTGAGGGCTGCTTTGGTGAGCCTGGTGCACCGTCTTGTGTTGGGCTCATGCCAGCCATCTCAGCGTCCGAGACACTTTGCCTTACAGGTCGCGAGACCGGGGCAGAGTTTGTGAATGCCGATTCGTTCTCGACCAGCTCGTCACCCTTGTGAGTGTGCCTGTAGCGAGGAGGCGCCTCCTTTTGGTCAATTGTCGCATGGCGATCAGCTTCCGCCTTGATAGCCGCGCGCTCTTGCACCAGCTTGTCGCTGGCCATGTCGCTTGATTGCATCGTTGCCATGCTGTCTGCTGTCCGTGAACCAGATAAGAGCTCGAGGAGTAAGGTCTTGTTCTGCTTAAGGTTGAACATGAGCATACGGAATTGAGCTGCATATAGCTTGTTTTGGGGACCCTCGTGGTTCATGGTGAGAGCGTACTCGATCTTCGAGGCGTGTCGGTCGCCAAGGGATTTCGCGGTCTGGCCGTCGGGTATTCTGTACGCAGCAGCTTTCACTTGCTCTGCAATGCTCTCCGCGATGACCTTGCTGAGTGCGGTCGCAATGTTTTGGCGTTCCTTCGGCAGCTTCTCAATTGCGACAATTGCGGTGTCTGGGTCCTCTGATGCCACTTTCGCGGCGGCCGAGGACTTGCGTCGTTTGTCTTTGGGTGCGCCGCGCGCTGGCTTCTCTTCGATAGATGCTTCGGCAGTCTCCTGGCTTGCTACTTCGGGCTCTCTCTTGCGCTTGCTGCTGGCCTCTTTCGTTTCGACCGCAGGCGTTGGCGTGTTCTTTTGCTCCTCTGTTGCAACGCTGTCTCCTCTAAGCTCTTTCTTCAGCCAGCTTGGCTTTCCACTTTTGGACTTCCGGCTCTTGCTCATCTTCTTCTCTTGGAGGTAGGTCTTGTTCCTCTGCTCCCAGATCTTTGTACCGTTCTTGATAGACTCGACCGTCTCTTCGTGCTCCTCAGGCCTACACTCTTCGCAGAAGTAGTGTTCTCCGACCTCATCCTCATCTTCCGGCACGCCCATGCAGATGTTGTGCTGCCAAACTGAGCAGGCATCGCATGAAACGAACGCGCGCTTATCGGCCTCGTTGTCGTCGCCGCAGACGCAGCGGATGACATCCTCTTCGTCTCCTTCTTCTTCCTCCTTGACCTCCTGGGAGGCGGCGGCCTTCTTGGATTGCTTCGAGGCGGTCCCTTTGGCGGCGGGCTTCGGGTTTGGGGCGGGCGAAGAAGACGCGTTCTTGTGCTGGCCCTTGGTGGCGCGGCCTGAGCGGCGTGGTTCGTCTGATTCTATGTCAGTTTGGGAGCTCTTGGTGGTATATACGCGCATCCCTCGGGCCATTGGCACAGCGCGGACGCGTGTCTGCTGGTCTCGGGATGCGACATGACGGGCCTGCTTACCGGCCATGGCTGCGATACGGGAAGTCGCTTGTGGAGCTTCTATCGCCGTACGAGCGCGCTTAGGAGGATAATGCGACAAGGAAAGGCGAGTGGAAACAGTTTCACAACAAGGACTAGCTAGGTTTGCGCCGCCTGACAGCAGTACTGATGCGCGCGTGTCACTCTGCGGTGGATTTGCCCAGAGTGATGCCTGCGCGTGCGATCACAGCGCAGTCCTCCAAAAACAGTGCGCGACGACCTCTCCGTCGCTATATGCTCGCCCTGCGGTGAGGGTGGTAGTGCAGGCACGCGACTTGCTCTGTAGACGCTGCCCACTTTGAACAGCTGCCGAAATGATGCTGGTGGGTATTGCTCCTTCCGGAATGGTAAACAAGTAGTGAGGAGTGGCGGTGGCGGTGGTGGCGAGAGAGTGAGTGGTGTGGTGTAGGAGGTGGGCGGAGTCGTGAGTGAGTGAATGTTGCGCGGTGGAAGGGAAACGCGAGGCGTAACAGGCAGGCGGAGTCGACGGCGGGATGGCGGGCACTTGCCTGCTTGCTGCTTGCCTTGTGGCCTAAGCTCCCCGCATGGAATCGGCATGAAGAAGCGCGTTGCCTTAGTCAGCCGGCACTGTAGGGCTGTCCTGCTCTGCTCTGCTCTGCTCTGCTCTGCTCTGCTCTGCTCTGCTCTGCTCTGCTCCTTCAGCTCAAAGCAGTATGATCAATACCACGTTTCGACATCGCGGTCATTCGCGATATCGCCCGAGCAAAATGCTGGTAGGCGTGTCAATTCAATCGCACGCGGAAGATCCTGACGACCCCATCGCAAGGAACCAGTATTTCGGTACTATACAGCACGAAGATGCTGTGGCTACCTAGCCTCGAGTGCGTGGTGTCGACTACAACACTCGCTGGCAGGGACGGCGATGGGACGAGGACCAACATGCTTACATATCCAGCCCAATTCATCACAATATAGAGGAGGCTGCGATAAAACTCCAATCCCAGAGACTATGGACGGACTTTGGACGCGAAGAACTGGGAGTGAGCCCTGCATGGATGTGCTCCTCTGTGTTTCAGGCATTTCTGCAGTATAGCCTGGTCGCCTTCGCCACTCTGAAGCTCCAGCTGCATAAGAGAAGCTCCGCCCACTCCAGCTTACGGGCGCTTTGAGAATGATGACATCCAGAAGACTTTTAGCTGTAAAATTGTTCCCATCATAACAAACGGACGTGGACGAAGGACTCTCGCGCGACTCACCGTACACTTATGGCAGAAGTCTTTGCCGCTGTGGCCAGTGGAGCCGGACTGGTCTCACTTTCTATCCAGCTCATCGACAGCGCACAGAAGCTGAAGAAGCTTTGCAACGCGAGCAAAGATGCTCCTGCCACTGTGGCAGATCTCTGTTTCGAGCTGGAAACCATGTCGCTGTCGCTCCGCCAGCTTGACTCTCATCGAAACGCCAACATCACTGGAGACGAGCTTCTCGGCCGATGCTTCACTACCTGCACCCGAATGGTCATGAAGATTGAAGTGACAGTATCGAAGATTGAACGTCTCATGCAAAGATTCCATGTTGGCGGGAGACTGTATATGGCGTTCAAAGAGCCTGAGATCCAGGGTCTTCTGGACGAACTCGAGCGAGCAAAGAGTGCCATGTCGTTCGCCTATATGAGCTACTGCCAGTATGTCAGCGTCACTGAAGATACACCAAATGCCGACTAACACATTGCTCTAAGCTCGTGGAGCCTCAACGAAGCGGCCAGGAATGTCGTTTTGCTAACGGCTCAGAATGATGCGCTCTCATCGCATCTTCTGCAACTTCACAGTCTCAAGCACACCGTCCAGGACGGCAACGCCATGATCCTTGATCGTCTCACCGCCTCAAAATTCAAGGACGGAAGTCAAGACGAGGTGCCATCCACCTCTCAAGCTCTGAAAGTCAGGAAAAACCATAACCAAAAGCGACGGCCCTTCCACAAGATTCGCATTGCATTACCGCGTTATTTCACTGATTGCGTATGGGAGTTCGGCTTGCAAGAATTCGGAAATGGATGGGTGATGCAGTTGCACCCCATCAATACACGCCCGCTGGAATCCTTTGTGTTCGATGTTGTAAGATCTGGACGCGTGCCTGCCGTCCGCTCACTTCTCGAATCGGGATCCTTATCGATGCAAGATCGAATAGCCACTCCAAGACTTTGGAGTCTTCTCGATGTACGTTTACAGCGCCCATTAACAAGTGGTCACTAACTTCGACATAGATAGCCGCAGCCATGGGCCACATAAAACTCTGCGAGTTCCTTTTGGAGCAAAGCCCGTATTTGCGCGATGATGCAATGATGCTGTCCGCATTGAATTGCTTTGCCTCCGGTCCGACGATAGAAGGTTCGACGTTTGAATCTGCCCGCCGTTTGGCAGACGATATGTACGATCTGTTCTTGAACCGATTTGGCTTGGTTGTCCCTATGACCGACGAGGAGCACTTCAACATTAGCTTCACCGCTGAGAACGCCGGATCCAATATGCTTTTGACAGAGAACTCCTTGCGGAAGATCCAGGCTGGTCAGTTTATATCCATCCACGACCGAGCTTTCGAGTTCAAGTTTTCAGTTGCAATGAGGACGATAGGTTGGCCGGTCGATGCATTGATCAACTTCTTGCAACCGTGCAACGCATCACGATTAGCCACAGCACAGGATTCTCAAGCGAGGACAGCTCTACACTGGGCAGCCAAACATTTCGGTTACTGGACATCTACTAGGTGGATTCGTGACGCTTGTCCCTATGATACCAAGGCCAAGAGTTACGCGGAGCTTGCGACGCAGCTCCTCAAGATGGGCTCCAACGCACATGCGGTAAACGCCTTATATCAGACTCCTTTGGTGGTAATGCTACACCAAATAATGACGTTCACTGACTGGCCATATTGTGCAAATGCGGTGAAACGATGGGGAGATATTCTAGTCGAAGCCCGGCTGGATCTGGACACATACGTTCAGGTTGAGAACTCCTTGCTTCAGTCTCTTGCCGAAAAAGGTCAATTCTGGGACGTCAATACCTACCATTCTCGGTATCCAGCCGAAGTGCAGCTGACAATCTTACACGATTCTACGCTGGCCGTGCAAACCAAATACTGTAGACCCTTGTCTGTCTGGGAACGGTGGGTGCCGCCAGGAGCATGGGATAGAGACTCGAGACTGCCCTCCAGATCCATTGGCGTTCCACTTCAAATCAGCGATGATGAGGAGCTATACTGGCGTGAAACGAAGTCGGTCAAGATTTATTCGAGACCCTACCTGGTCCAGGCGAAGTCTGAAGCAGACAGGCCCTTCCATTCCTCGGAAGACTTCGACAAGGATTGGAAAGCGTTGTTCGAGGGTGTTCAGGACGACCATGGAATGGTCGCTACTGCAATCTCGCGTGGCAGATCACGCAAGCAAGCTGTATCCTCCATTATCCCAGCTCGTGCTCTATCCGTGCCTCCCGAGATGACTCACCCAGTATACGATGGGCTTCCAGCAGAAGATTACGGGTTGTGTGTACACATTTCACATGTTCATTGGATCTCAATGGTTTACCGATGCCCTTTTGAACTGAGGTGGAAGCTTTGGGGAGGAGCTTTTTCTCTGCGTTACTGGTGGCATATCGAGATGCCACGAATGCTTATAGACTTCGAGTCTCGCGACATCGGGAGGCGGCTTGCCGCAACAGATGACTGGGAAGTCCAGCTACTACGAGAGCAAAGCGACTACGAGGTTGTGAAGAAGTTCGCGCAGCGCTTCTGTCCAGAGCTCAAGCGCCTCGTCGACGAGGAATTGGAGCGTAAGAAGCTGGTGGAAGACCTGCCATGAGAATAGTCCACCTCCGCAAGGTATTGGCAATAGTTGAAAGCTCGATCAGCGCGAAATGTACAAAGTGACTGAAAGTAGAACATTGCTCTGCCCATGCAGAGGCGGCGTGATCAATATTGATAAGTTTTCGGCTCTTTCGCAATAGTTGTAAGAGCATTACTGTGACGAGAACTCTTGGAGGGCACACTAGCTTGTAGAGTCAGATATCAGGCCCGCAACATGTATGTCTAACCAGACCTTCAGCCGTCACGCATGGGGATTGCGACCAATTGTTGAATCAGCTCGGCCAGAGGGGCGCTGTGCACGGCGTCCAGCTGGGACGAAACATTACAGAGCGAGTGTTCACGACCGGAGGATCTCTTTGACACTAGCAAAGATTCCTTTACCCTAGCCTGCAGATTCTCCAGGTCTCGAACCGCTGCGTTGAGAGAGTGAAGCATGTAAAATGTAAAATGATGTGCACATTGTTGTCTCCAAGTTCCACCCACCTCAGCGAACACGAACACGCAAGTCGTTCGCGTCCGCCAAGCCGCTGCACCTTCAAGCTTCCAAGCTTCAATGTTGACATGTTTACCTAAACACCATCAAACTATGGAGATACAGTAGGACAAAAGATACAGCTATTCAGTGCATATGCGCTTGCAACCATGAGCAAGTTCTTCATCGACAGCACGTCGGAATCCGCAGACACCACGCCCGCATACGTCGACTCCCCCAGCTTCGGCTCCGACGATGAGGACACTCTTCCCTACCCGGCCGAGCTCGCTCGCAACGACTTCCTAGCACCAGACTTCGACGCTCAAACATATCTATCGTCCTTGAGGAACCGACATCAAACACTTGAGGATCTGCGCAGCGACCTCCGCCAGCGAAGCCAGCTCCTCAACCGCGAGCTGCTGGATTTGGTCAATGGCAATTACGAGGAGTTCTTGAGCTTGGGCGGGGACTTGAAGGGCGGCGAAGAGAAGGTCGAGGGTGTCAGAGTTGGATTGCTTGGGTTCCAGCGCGAAGTCGAAGGCATAAGAAAGGCGGTGCAGGACCGGGCTCGGGAGACAGGCGAGCTGTTGCAAGAGAAGAAGGGCTTGAGGAAAGAGATCGTACTTGGAAGAGCGCTGCTGGAAGTGCACGAGAGGCTTGAGGAGCTTGAGGAGAAGCTAGGCATTAAGACGAAGGAGGGCGAAGACGACGATGAAGACGATGACGATGATGAGGAAGATGAGACCTCCTCCGACCTGGAGAGCTCACCGTGTGCGAGCGCCGCCAAGCGTCTGCGCAAACAGTCAGAGCAATACCTCTTGATTGTCTGCCAGAGCAGCAAGATTGGCCCAAGCCACCCCTTTCTGGTCTCATTGCAACCTCGAGTGGACGAGGTCCGGAAGACCCTGATTCTGGACCTCTCAGCATCTTTGCGGCAAGCAAAGGCGTCGAACGACAGAAATGCCGTGCTTGGTCTGAGTCAAGTGTTCGGGGCACTTGATGCGCAGAGTGATGCGTTGAAGGTGCTCAAAGGCGGATGAGCGCAATACCCAACCTCAGCAATCTGCACGATTTCCTGAGCTTTACTGCCTTCAAGAGACTGGTAGGACGGTATCTCATGGCAAATGTCGACCATCTCGATGATGTTCTCCAGCCAACTAAGCTTCATCCGAGCCTACTGCTACGGCTCTATACCAATATGACAGCCCTCTTCACCCTGGCGGCCTGAAAAGATGTCTCGACACCCCGCCCAAGCCCACGAAATACCAACTCCTGAGAAGAGCTTTGATCGAAAGATGATCGCCCCCGTGCTTGGAATGGGACAATCACAATGTCAATTCGCCGAAGCTGAGCGTATTCAGTAGCCGACGGCCTTAGATGGAAGCCAAAAGCCGGCTCGGCGGATCCTCTGCTGGTCTCATCTGCACCGCTCAAGGGTCAGGAAATAGTGGCAGTGGCACCCTCACGCTAGACACTGAGATTGACAGCACAGCTACGTCCTAGATAGTAGACATGGAGATACAACAAGCAGGCCGACTGAAGCCACCCATACACTTTGAGTACCAAAGCACAGAATTTACTCGAAGATCGAATCGCATCCGATGTTAATTACATTTTATCGAAATCACTTGGGTATCTTGCCAGCGCCTATTCCCTCCAAACTCCAAATCGTATGCAAATCAAATATCACACATAAAACGCAATCACACCCTCACGCCATCCCTCCGCCTCCACCTCACACTCCTCACCATCCTCCGCTTCATCGCCCCCAGAGCCTTCTTGACACCCGGCAAGAATCCCTGGTTCGCATACGCTTGGCTCGCATCCCACATCATAACACCACCAAAGCTCTCAAAGCCCTTGCAATACTCAATAACCTTCGCCAGAGCATCCACCGGCACATACCCCGACCCTGCGGCCGTCGGCCCAGCCGGCACACCAAGAAACACTTTGACGCCCTCGTTCAGCGATTTGTTCTTCGCCCAGTCGTCCCAGACATTGAAGTTGAAATTCGTCTGCTCGGTGGCGTTCGGCACATACGCCTGCACGCCGCAGTAGTTGTTGTAGAACTGCACAAACACAGCGTCGAAAGCGACTTTGCCGTCCAGCATCGCGTCGTCCGCGGCGTCGGGGTACGGGCATTGCGGCGCTGCGGTGAGGTAGTATTTATCTCCCGTCCGCGAGGTGCGATCGTCCATCAGAGCGCGGAGTTTCTGGCCGAAAGGAACCATGTTGGTGTTCACAGACTCGAAGTCAAAGTCGAAGCCATCGACACTGACATCGCCGAAAGGCCGCAGAGCGCTGGAATTGGACTGGCGGGGGCCGAAGGTCTCCCAGATCTTCGCGGCGCCTTTCTCTGCGGCTTCTGCGGTGAGGAAGCCGCCTTCGGTGTACGTGGCGCCGCCGATGGAGAGCAGGATGGTTTTGTTGTGTTTCTGCTGGCAGGTGGCGATGTCGGCGCTGATTTGCGGACACTCGAGGAGGCCGGTGCCGTTGAAGGGCTGGCAGTCTTTGGATTGGGTTGAGAAGTCGATGACGGGCTCGCCGCCTGTGCCTGTGGTCATTTGAAATAGGAAGGCCATGGGAATGATGTCGATGTTGGAGTCTGGGTTGTGGTCAGCTTTATGACACTTGGTGCTGTTGCGAGAGGAGGGCGGAGCGTACCTGCGCAGTATGTTGATAGGTTCTGCTGGACCATACCACCGCTTGATTGCCCTTTGATGGAATTAGCTCAGATGTTCATACATGATGTGAGGGTTCCATGGCAGGCTCACCCCAATATACAACAACATTGCTTGATCCCTGTGTCGCGAACCGGGCGTCTGCATTGGAGAAGATTGACGTTGCAGCAAGTGTAAATGCTAATCGTCGTGCCATGATTTCTAGAAGAAAGAGGGAGGGGGCACAGCAAGAAGCGATAGTATAGGGCAGGGAATAGCAACAATGAGTCTATAGTAACGTTCACTATTCTAGGCGAACAAGCATTCACGATCACATAGTCTTGGCTTTTCACCATACTATTATACCGTAGCTGGCGAAAAGACAGTGGCATGGAGGGCACTCCAAAGTGGCAGGTACGTGAATACCGTTCGGGAGTCGTGGGATCAATGCACTTCAGAAGTACAGCCACCAGGATCGTCGAGGCATAGGTAATGACTGTGAATATAATGGTCATGATGCGGCATAATAGTAAAATACTTATGATTGAATGCTTCTTATATATTGTAATTGGCATCCATATCTAGCATCGCATCATTACGCACTCTAGTCGAGCCATGCACAGCCGGCAACGCCCCAATAAGACGAATTCATAGAAACGAGGCGATTGCAACGGTCTCTACAACGACACGATTGTCTTACACCTTCTGAGACAGACTGGCCACATCCACGAGAAGCGGCCGGTATGGAGCTACACAAGCGATGTAGACTTTCTGACTCTGATATTCGGTGTGAAGGCCAAGTGCAGCTTCGGAATGGTGTTGTCTCTTGCTGCCAGATCTTCAATCATAAGCCATTAGGAGAGTGAGTCTCCAGGTAAATAAGTCATCAATCGAGTTGTGATAATGAGGCGTGCGTTGGTTCCGAAACAATGTCTCACTGCACCGCCACGCATTAAACGTCCTGACCTTGTATAGCTGGAGTTACGACTGTATTTCGGATTCTGTGGACAGCGTAACCTCGTAGACTAGCTAACAACCTATTAATTATTGATAGAGTTGCGACATGATGGCAACGAGAAATCTCCCTTGTTCTTTTGCAAGTTGCAAGTTCTATGGCGGTTTGACACAGCAGTACTCAAAGATCACAGACGGGGGCATGCCGTGCGCGTGAGTAATTGTAAGTTTCAATGAGTCCTCCGCAGTTCACGCTGTACTATATCTGAAAAGGCCGTGCGATGACCCGCCAGTGGTGGAGCACTGGTAGATACGATATCGAGTCACGACTCAGCCCTGTGACCGACGTCCAGCGCTCTCTGCCCCAAGTAGCTAAGAGTGAGGAATTCGTCTTTCGTCGCATTCATTCAACTCTGATCTGTATCTTCCCGATCCCACGATCCACACAGGCTTGCATAGTCGTTCCCATTTCCTGTTTCCTCAAGACCGTACTATTGTATTCGACTTCACCACCACACACGGTAACTTTGCACGCTCCACAGCCACCGCTGTTGCAGGAAGACATGACAGCGAATCCCGCTTGGGTCAAGACCTGCAGAAGTGTCATATCAGGCGGCACAGTCAACCGTTCTCTTCGGTCTGTATCGGCCTCGCGAGCCTCGACTTCGAATTCGGATCTAGAAGTACTTCCAGGAACGAATCCTCCAAAATACTCCAGGTGGACGAGATGCTCCGGATATCCTAGGAGGTCTGCGGTCTCCTTGCAAGCTTTGATGAGACTCGGTGGACCAGAGCAGTAGATGCGTGTCGAAGATCCGTCATGGTTCCTTGGCTGAGACAAAAGTCTATTGACGTCCATTCGTTCACTCCTGGATTTGGCGTAAACTGCGTTTTGCTTTGGTCAAGCAGATGTAGGAAGGGCGCTTCTTCAATGCTCCTTACAGCATAGTGCACTTCATAGGACAATCCATCTCTCGCCCATTCTTGGATCATCGTCAAAAATGCTGTAATGCCAATGCCTCCCACGATAACTAGGCGATGCTCGACCAACTCGGAAGAGGCGCAAATGTCGTCGTCCTCTCCAAATCTCGGGTTGCTGCAGGGGGACATCTCGATTTCATCGCCGATCTTAAGGCTCGTATGGAGGAACTTCGATCCGCCCTTAGAATTGTCGTCGAGAGCCACGCCCAAACTGAATTCATTCAGGTCTCCGCAAACGATGGAGTACGAGCGTGTATATTCGCCGAACTTGAGATTGGCAAAGGTGTGTGGTTTGAATGCTGGTTCGCAGATGTTGCCATCGTCTCTTAGCTGGAACGAGAACTTCTTCACACGTGGCGTAACGTGTTCCAGACGTACCAGCTTGTAGATCTTTGGCATGCTTTCAAGTCGCCGTTGCGCTCGGTTTCTGAATTTGGCAGTCAGGATTTCTAAGTTGGCACATTCGTTGAGTAGGTGCAGAGGTACAGATTTTGCCTGGATCACTCGCTGCACGTTCATGACTGACCAGCGTGGATGGGGCCTCTCGACCAAGGTAATGCTATCACCCTGGCACACCAGTCCGGTCTGCAGAACGCGATAATTCCACCCTACCTTGCCTGCACGCTGTATACGATTGAGCGCCTTTGGCCACTCGAATCGAATGTTCAGCTTGTAACAGGGGTTGCGTGGCTCGCTGACCTGTAACAAAACGTCCTCGCCAACACGGAAAATGTCGCCAATGCAGACGTTGGCCTCGGTCATGTTGGTGGCACAGAAGTTCTCCCCGAACGCGCCCATTTACAAGAGTTCCGGGTGTGGCGGATCCTGTTCGCGCCAGGCTGGATAGTGGTCTGGGTCGTACTGATGGACAGCGCGATCAATGCCACCATGATCGTGGTAGACACGCTCATCACTGTCGAGTCCAGTCTTGCCAACAAAGACCGGGCCTTTGCGCTCCAATTTGAAGATTCCAGATTTCTCTTCGCCTAGGATGCCTACAGAACCGGTTCGGACCTGCAACAGCGTCCCCTGTTGTGGCCAAGGCGCATTCTCCAGGTCGGCGACGTCTTGTTTCGGGATGTCCATCTTCGTTCATCAGTGTAAACTAGATGAACAGCTGCAAGTGCATTAGTACTAGAAGAAAGAGGCAATCTGTTGCAATGCGACATGACTCACCTGTATCATTGATTGTGATGCTAATCCTGACTTCGTACGACTCATGAGCCCGTTTAGCAACTAATAAGCTCCATCCATGCTACGTATACCTGCGTAGTGTATCTAGACTTGCTTTAGAGCCTAGAGGCAACCTAATCACCTAGTGATATCAGATATCTGCTTACATGTACACGCTCGAATAGCTCCATGTAAAAGCGCCGAACAACGCGAAAGAGGCAGGGTCAAGGGTACACGTGTAAGCCCAAATTAAGGTTTGGGGCTAGTGTCTCGCACCGAACGCGAGGGCTCAGAAGCCGAGCGTGGAGAGATCGGCGTTGACACTTTTCGAAAGAAGCTACTCGCGCCTGGACAATATTTGCTACAGCCCAAGATTTCACATACACGAAAAATGCCTAAACGAAAGCGCGACGACGGCACAGAGGGTACTCCCGAAAAGTCACCCGAGCCAGTCGCCGACCCAAAGCAAAAGCGACTACAACTCAAACTTCACCAGGCGACGGTCAAGCTGGGCCATGCTTTCAAAGTCGCAAAAGGATTCGAGCGCCAGAAGCTGGGACGGAGACAAAAAACTGCGGCAGCAGCAAAGAATGAGAAGGATGCACAAAGAGTAGAGACTGAGATCGCGGCATTGAAGGTGCGTGGATGAAAAGGAAGAACCACTCTGTATATTGGGAGGAAGCTGACGGAGTCTGGATAATAGGCACTCGATACCACCGTAGCAGCACAACACCACTTGTACAAATGTCTGTTGAAGATCAAAGCTGTCCAGACATCTCCACGACTTGTTCCGGAGCTCTCGAAACTGAAACCGGTACAACGCGATGCCGCTACGCTGAACATCCTGTCGAGACTGGCCAGTTCCAAGCCAGCAAAGGACGCTTTGAACACTGTGATTGAAGATGTACAATCGGCCGCCGGTGTGGTACGCAAAACACAGAAGAAAGAGGGTTCACCGCCAGCCAAAGAGAAGAAGGCAGCGCCGCCTGTCTTGAACCCTCTCGAGATCACAGACGAGGAAGACGCTGCGGACGGAGACTCTGAAGAGGGAGATTCTGACGACGATTTCGGAGGATTTGACGACAGACTTGGCTCAGACGATTCGGACAACGATTCGGACGTCAGCATGGACGACCGTCCTCCCCCATCAAAACCAAAAGCTTCCGCTTTCATACCGTCTCTCAGCGTTGGTTACGTTGCGGGTAGTGGATCGGAACCCGAGTCAGACATCGAAGAACTCACCGCTGTGAAGAAGAATCGACGCGGACAACGAGCGCGACAACAACTTGCGGAGAAGAAGTTCGGCGCAAAGGCGAAGCATCTCCTCAATCCAAAGAATGACCGCAGTCAAGGCTGGGACGCAAAGAGGGGTGCTACAGACGGCGCAAGAGGTGGGCGTGGTGGAGGTAGAGGTGGATTCGGAGCTGGCAGGGGTGGATTTGGTGCTGGTGCTGGCAGAGGCGGTAGCTTTTCCAAGGGTGCTCCGCCTGCTGGAGGCGATGCGCGTCCGCCACCAAAGAAGAAGCACAATGATGACGAAGGTCCGTTGCATCCCAGTTGGGCGGCTGCGAAGGCGGCGAAGGACAAGAAGGCGGTACCAGTGGTGTTTACTGGCAAGAAGATCAGCTTCGACTAGACATCGAAGAGTCGGAAGAGAATCTCGCGTTCGAGTTTCGTAATGTGTATGAACAAGACAACCGCATTTTATCACAATTTGACTAAACTCTCAATCTGAGGTAAGGCAGTTCAGTTTCTATAGCCTGTGTTAGTGGCATACTAGCTCTTGAGATTAATAGGCCCTGAGGTTAGTATCTCAACGGCTGGCGTGTTCCCGAATGTGCCTACAGTCCATAGCGCTAGTGCAGAAGAATAGTGACAAAGCTGTAGCTGTAGCTATCGCTATTGCTGAAGTCGCAAAGCACTTACGCTCATATTTGTGTACGACTGAAGCACTAGCGCTTTATCGCTATCACTCTATGCTACTACTATAGGCTCTAGGCGATTGCAGGAGCATGCTAGCTATTGAGATACTATTGACATCTCCTCTATACCTTGAATTTAGAGTGCTAGTATTATCTGCTTTAAGGGCTTGACAAATTTGTCTTTACAACTAGAAATCCGTACACAAACTTAAGCGCAAGAACTATACACGTATACTGTCGAGGTAACTACCATGGTAGCTTCAACACGGACAAACATCATCTCCTCACAGATACCGACTTTACAGCCGATCAAACAGCCTGCAGCAACCGATAAGAAACTCGTCAGCACCAGCAAACAGCCACACTCGCATTCGTACCGAGGCAGAGCACGCGAAACCACATCTATAATTGCGCCTACCAAATCTGCTCTGCCCTAACAAAGACGACCCGCTAAGCCATTCTTTCCCATGACGACAGCCAATCACAAACAGGTCCGATACCGAGAAGTGGGTTCGCGACGCCTTCGCAAGATCTTCCCCAGGCTCGCAAGAATCCCGAGAGGGCTTTCTCGGTTTCGTACAATGGCTGGACTGGTGGAGACTGCAGGATTGAACATGGCGTTTGCGACCAGGCAGTGATGTAGAAAGGAGAGGGTAGGTATATAGCGTGTAGGTGTTCTCTTGCTGTTTTCTGAGCCATTCTTCTTCACACCCATCACGCTTTTGTCAACACCGCGCCTTTCCTCGACCACTACCACCTCGGGAAGCCCAGCAGAAACGAGTCTATAGATACTTACAGCGACAACACCCACTCTCAGTACGGCAAGGGCATCGCCGACGCTCACAGCATGTTGTTCTCACGCCAATCTACAGACGCCGACCCTCATGGCGGTTTCGTCTTCTACCACTACGAGCCTTCAATGGCAGCGGCAATCATATTCGTACTGCTCTTCGGTGTATCGTCGATCCTACACACAGCGCAGATGGGAATCACACGAACTTGGTTCATGATTCCGTTCCTGATCGGAGGGTACTGTAAGTACAATGCCACACTCGCTTGGAGCGAAGGGGACACCGAGCTGCCACTGACATGATCTTCAGTCGAGACGATTGGATACATCGGACGCGCTATGTCGGCAACGCAGGACTTCGGAGAGTACACCCTGGGACCGTACATCATGCAGAGCGTGCTGCTGCTTGTTGCACCTGCGCTGTTCGCCGCTTCCATTTACATGGAGCTGGGCAGGATTGTGCTCATGGTCGATGGAGAGCGCCACCTATTCATTAGGAGGACATGGTTGACGAAGCTGTTCGTGGCCGGTGATGTGCTGTCGTTCCTGATGCAGTCCTCGGGTAAGCTTTCCACTTCCACGTCACGCAAGAGTTATGCAGTCGCTGACCAAAGCTCTCAGGCGCCGGACTCCTAGCCACCGCCGACAGCGCCGACGACAGCGACATGGGCACCAACATCATCATCGGCGGTCTCGTCGTGCAGGTCGTCGTCTTCGGCCTCTTCGTCATCACAGCCGCAATCTTCCACTCTCGTCTCCACAAGCAGCCTACCGGAAAGTGCCACACCACGCCCTGGAGGAAGCACATGCTCTCTCTTTACCTTGTGAGCATCCTGATCTTCGTGCGATCCATCGTCAGAGTGGTCGAATACGCCCAGGGCAACGATGGATACATCATGGTCCACGAGGTGTTCCTGTACATCTTCGACGCTCTGGTCATGTGGATTGCGATGGTGGTCATGAACTGGATCCACCCGAGCGAGGTTGCGGCGTTCCTTCGTGGTGGCAAGGCTTTCACAAAGGCTTGGAAGCTTGAGGACGTTGGATCCGCCAGACAAGCCGACTACAGTGCTGCTTGAAAGCGTCAGAGCCAGCAAGATGAGCGCGATCACAGCAAGCGTGTCTCCAGCAACGAGAGACTTTGGTCTACGCAGCGTATGAGCATGGCGTTATTAGGTTGTTTTCGGCGTGGGCCTGTCAAAGGGCCTTCATGCCACAGAGGTGCCGCAAGGGGCGACTTTATTTCCTTGAGTCGGGTGGGTCAATAGAATATGTTTGAGACCGGTTTAGAAGGATTGAGATCGAGTATTGGCGTGGCCGTATAGAAGCGTATTCAGCGTATTTGCGTCTCCCGACGCCTCACCCGTGCTTTTAGGGCAAGGAGATTCCATCACGCTTTACCCGACTGTTCCATAAGCACCATCGAAACCACTGAGCATTCGCATACTTTTCCAATGAACTATTCCTGACCGACGGACGTGACTTGAGTTGCAGGCTTTCTGCGAAGGTCGTCCATGTTGTTTGTGTCGTGCTTGTGTCTCACCTGCGTTCGCCTCCATTTCCTGCCCCGCGAAACTTGCAGAACCCCAACACCACACCACATCGAGAAGCAGGCCAAGAGTGCAACATAGAGGCTTGTTAGCCTGAACAATTGCATTGCTACCAGGGCTGAGACACATCTCTCGCGACTTCGCGAACGCATCGCAAGATGACACAACTCGGCTCGAAGAAGTCGCGGAAGGGATGTGCACAATGCAAGAAACGGCGAGTAAAGGTATGTACCCAGACAGGGCATGTGGCTGCCTAATATCGCTGAGAGTTTCGCCGAACTTCTTCTCTAATGCCAATCACTATCTAGTGCGATGAAAGTACGCCATGCGCCAATTGCGTGCGAAGGGCAGAGCAGTGTAGCCTGCTATACCCGGCTTCACCAGCAAGTGTACGTGAGCAATCACATTCCAAACCATGACCATATCAGCTGCTAATGACGGTGGCAGGCAAGCAACCTCCCTGCTCCAGCCTCAGATACCGAGAGTTGGCTGCAAGATCTTGAATTGATGCATCATTACAGCCACAGGACCAGCAGAACGCGACTGGGTGCGAAAGTGCGACTCCAACACGTATGGCAGGAACACGTTCCCAAAGAAGCAGTAAAACACCCATTCCTGATGCACGGCGTACTGGCACTCGCTGCACTTCACATCGCATGTACAAGGCCCACGCAAGCCGCCCACTACGCCTCACTGTGTGACAAGCACCAGGCTTCTGCGTTGGCATCATACCGGCAAATTCTAACACACATCACGGACGATGTCGTTGATGCGCTCTTTGCCCTGGCCACCATATTGTCAATATCTTCCGTGGCTCGAGCAACTTTGCGAGCCTCGCAGATGGAAGGCCAGAAGTTCATCAGCGTAGAGAGTATCTGCGAGCTGCTCTATCTAACAAGAGGTGTGCGCGAGGTCAAAGAAGCTACGGGGGAGCTCGTCAACAAAGGGCCTTTTTCTGTCGTGCTTTTCGGTCACGACGTGTCCGCCGATATCCAAGTCAAAATGAATCCCAAGCTCCTGGGCGTCTTCAGAGAACTCGAACGCATGGTACACGATTACTGCATGGAACCAGACCAGCGGAAACACTGCTCCGAAGCCCTTGCATATCTTCTTGATGTGTACGAATCTTTGCTTGCGAAGTACTCCCTTGGGGACTTGGAAATGGGCTCCGTCTGGCGCTGGACAGCCATGCTCTCTTACGACTTCATCAAGCTAGTCCAGGCAGAGTATCCGCCGGCCTTGGTTATTACTGCACACTTCACCGTAGCAGCGATGATGTTGCGCGACACTTGGTCTGTTTCCAGCTGGGGCAAATATGCGCTCGATGGAATCCGCATCGCCCTGAGAGGCCAATTAGAAGAATACCTCGCATGGCCAGAAGAGCAAATGGCTTCGGATAATGCAGGGCTTAAGTACGGCGCGGCAACGGTTGAGACTACTGGAGGCTTCCAGGAGGAACTACTAGAGTCCGGTAGTCTTGCGCAATCGCCAATGATACAAACACCACTTGCCGAATGAGCGGTGACACTGGGCGGGTGGACGCGCAGACAATTAGTCCCAGCTCGCAGTGTGGCTTGAGCCTCATCCTGACCTCTCAGCGGCAGTGCGAGCAGCAGGGCCTTTTGAAACTAGGCCATGAGCCAGTCATCTCTCCGGCAGATATGCGGCGCGCCTTTGTAGACTGCCAAACTGGACGTTTTGAATCTAGATCTGAAATTCGGGACATTGCCAAGATTCACTCCATGGCAATCAGAAAAAAGTCAATTCTCATGAGATCTGGATTCAAGACTATATGAGCTTGTCAAAGCGCACAATCGGATCGACGGCCACCCCGACATGATGGGCCGGCATTGGCAACGATGGCCCACAGATTGATGACGCAAGCAATGCGCGGTTCATGCGGAAAGTGGACTGAGTACTACTGTACCCTGCATCTTATACAGAGACGACTTCCCTAGTTCGAGGACCTGGACTGTTATTGCTTGAGAAGGCTTACTTGGATGGAGACTCCGATGGTTCACACATTTGGAGTTTGTTTGGACTCGTCAGCGAAGACGGTCCTCCACCATAGTAACTCTGCATGGTCGAAACAACAGGGCCACTTTGCATTATCGAAGGCATAAGCTACTTGTGTTGCTGGCCCTTTCCTGCAGAATAGATTTTTGAGTGGTCCGCGGAAGTGGTTGAGAGACAGGTATTTGTGGGACACATATATTGGCGCGGCACGTTTCTTCGGTGGGAATCGCATACTTGGAAGGTGGCAAAGAGGAAACGGGATGTTAGAAACAACTGCTATAATCACTGGTCGTCAACTAGCCATTCTCTAGCGTCGACAACACGTGCTTCTCTTGGCTATTTGGTACAGTCGTATCCGATGTGGACCTACCGGCTTGCGTTGCATCGGAGAACCGACCGGTAACCAAATGCCTTCTGAATCGCAAAGGTGTGCAAACACCACGATCTCACAGATCGCTCAGCTGCTGATTACCTTCCAAGAGAGCACATGTGTCTTGGAGGAATCCTTCCACAGCTTCCCCTCAATCTATCCGTCTGTAATAATGCACGCGACCATCATCGCGCACTCCGCGAAATCTCCATCTCTCCACAACGTCATCGCACTCTACCCCATGGCACGCGTCGTTTGGTCAAATCGGCACCCTGAACCGGACAGAAGCAATGCCACGGGCCGCCATGCAGCGCGGTGGCGTTCTCGAGGCTGAACGCCAAGGGCTACCCTTCCGCCGTGCCTAGCAATTTACTACCAACGCCGCGCCCTCTGCCACGGCGCTGAGCCTTTAGTGCACGTGTTTCGCACCTACAGAGTGCACGGCGGAGTCTTGGTTATCTTGACCAGCGCCGCCCTTTGACGTCTGCCAACGTTCACCCACTGCGTGCCATGGCATCGAGATGGAGGGTGCGGTGGAGAGTGTGGGTAGACCCCATGGGTCTTGGGGGTGGGTTGAAAGTGGGTGCGACGAGCGGTATAAGAGTCAAGTAGCAGAGTATGCGCTCATTTTGGCTCTTGTTGTTTCGCCTTATCACCGATATCTTGCCTTAGTTCGATCGCCCTGATCTACAGCAATCATGCCTGCTCCCAAGGTCGACGACGAGGCCATCTACGAGGAGAAGCGACCTTCGCCTGCGACTGGGAACTCTAGCAACGATGTTACCCACGATGAGCATCAGACACAGAGACGCGCGAGTGTCGCTGCTGTTGCTGCCAAGCTCCGCAACCCTCTCGGTGGAATGACCGATGAGGAAGTCCTCAGGGACGTCGACGCCTTCATCGAGGCACGCAATCTTACAGACAAGCGGGATGCCTTCCACAAGGGCGCTCTGATGGCTCGCGTGCAAAACCGTCCGGCCGGATACGAAAAGATCGATATGTTGTCTGAGGAAGAGAAAGGCTGGCTGCGACATGAAGATGCCCACCGTTGGAGTCAGCCATTCCAGTTATACTTCCTTGTCGTTCTGTGTGCTGGTTCCGCCATCGTACAGGGTATGGATCAGACTGCTGTGAACGGAGCTCAGGTTCGTAACGCCCCGTCGACCAGTCTTTGCCGTTACTAACATACCGCAGCAATACTACTTCAACGAATTCAACCTCAACGGTCCAGAGAATGAACTACTACAAGGTCTGATCAACGGCGCCCCATACTTGTGCTCTGCCTTGATCGGCTGCTGGTCTAACGCACCCCTGAACGTAAGTCAACGATATATCAGGGCCGTCAACGTAACCCATCACTGACTAGTTCCTCAGAAATACTTCGGACGTCGAGGAACGATCTTCATCTCATGCGCGATCTCAGCTATCACCGGCATCTGGATGGCCGCTGCAAACAACTGGCCAAACCTTCTCGTTGCTCGGTTCGTCCTCGGATTCGCCGTCGGTGCCAAGTCGAGCACAACACCCGTCTATGCTGCTGAGTCTGCACCTAAGAATATCCGCGGTGCTTTAACAATGATGTGGCAGATGTGGACCGCGTTTGGTATCATGCTCGGGTTTGTCTCATCTGTGGCATTCCAGAGAACCACTATCTTCGGAGAGAACACGCAGTGGCGTTGGATGATGGCTTCAACGTCGATCCCGCCCTTCATTGTCATGGTTCAGGTCTATCTTTGCCCAGAGAGTCCCCGTTGGTAAGCCAGAGCCTGGCAACATAAGTACTCGACCGCACACACTGACCCGTTGCCCAGGTATATGGAGAAAGGACGATGGGCAGAAGCCTTCAAGTCCTCCAGCCGTCTTAGGTCTCACGAGATCCAAGCTGCCCGTGATATGTACTACGCTTCGAAGCTTCTCGATGTCGAGGCCAGCCAGCGCCAGGGCAAGTCCTTGTGGAAGGAGTTCTTCGCTGTCAGGCGTAACCGCCGTGCTGCGCAGAGTGCTTTCTTTGTTATGTTCATGCAACAGGTGAGTTCTCAAAGTACCATGAAGTTGTCACATCAATGCTGACCAGACATAGTTCTGCGGTGTCAACGTTATTGCATACTACAGCACCGACATCTTCGTCTCTGGAGGTTTCTCGTACTCGAATGCTCTGTTGGTATCTCTTGGTACCGGTATTGTCAACTGGCTGTTCGCTATTCCTGCGTAAGTTTCCGAATGATCCTCGCGACGCCATACACAATGTGCTAATCGTTCTGTTTCAATAGCATTTACACGATCGATACATTCGGACGTCGTAATCTCCTGCTGACTGGTTTCCCATTGATGGCTGTATGCCTGTTCTGGGGAGGCTTCAGCTTCTTGATCGGAGGTGGACCTCCCACTGAAGGCGACCCAGCAAACCCTGCTCAACTGGGCTCCATCGCCGCCGCTATCTTCTGTTTCATGGCCATTTACTCGCCCTCCGAAGGTCCCGTGCCCTTCACCTACTCCGCCGAGGCCTTCCCGCTCTACATCCGTGACATCGGCATGTCCTTCGCAACCGCGACATGCTGGGGCTTCAACTTCATCATCGCCTTCTCATGGCCCGCCCTCCGCACAGCCTTCACCCCCACCGGTGCTTTCTGCTGGTACGCGTGCTGGAATCTCTTCGGCTGGGTATACTGCTACTTCCTTCTGCCGGAGACCAAGGCCCTTACGCTCGAAGAGCTGGACACTGTCTTCAACGTCGGCAACCGCGATCACGCCAAGTACTACACCCAGAAATTGCCCTGGTACGTCGGCAAGTACATCCTGCGCCGCGACGTTATGCCCATCGCGCCGATGTACGAGTTCGAGGACGAGCCCGAGACGCGACACGGAAGTGTGGTTGATCCGCGAAAGGCGAGTGTGTTTGAGCCGAAGGACGCTCCGCGCGCGACCCCCATGGACTACCAGCAGTACCACAACCATTTGTAGATGATGAGATATTGAAATGAGTAAAGGGTTTTAGTACGGAGTAGCATAATGTGTAGCTATATCCAAGATCTACGTCTTGTTAACGGAGAACTCTTCACCGAAGCACTAGCCCCGAGAACCTTGATCGCAGCACTCGAGTACACATTCGCTACAACCTCGATGCCCTTCTCTTGATTCTGCTAATCGAGCTTCCAATGCGGTTCTCTTTGAACAATATGCTGTGCACAGAGTGTGATAGACCGCGAACTCGTCTGCCAACCACTGCGTGCACTAATATAACTATGCGAATTGAATTTCCGTCCTAAAAGTCTGCCAATCCTTCCTTTGCAGACTTGCATTACGTCGTCCGGCGGAAGGTCTCCGGATAGTCGAGAACCAGGCCTGCTTCGTCAATCTCCAAAACAGCCTGGAAGCCTCTGAAGATACCTTGATACAGGTAAGACCGGCCTTCTTCGATGCAGGTATAGCGTTGTTCAGCCCTCTGGGCTAGAAATTCACCGTCGATCTGGCTTGGGAGCGGCACATAACAAACAGTAACGTCTCGACACTGACCTTTACGCAGGCCAAGGCGCTTTATCGGTAGGGTACTTGTTGCAGGCGTGATTCCGATATCGACGTCCACACAGCCTTGTAGCGATGGCAATGGATTCCCATTGATGTGGTTCGTCCAATTCCCCTTCCCGTCAGACACGATATGCAGGCGGGGACCACCGGTGTATTCGACCACGACCTCTATGGTTCGCAAGTTCGCATCAGTGCGGACGAAGTAATGACCCTGGTAGGTTGTGTCCCTTGTACCAGCAACGTCTCCTTCAATTTGGATGCCGTTAACATCGTGGATGAATTTGCATTTTTCGCGGCCCTTGTGGTCCCAATCGCTCCATTGCACGAATGTAGCCATCTTGTGGGTACTATTGGGTGAGATTCTAATGAAGAGAACGAGGTCGGTCGGATGCAAATCGAGGCTATCTTGCAGACTATGAGCTGGATTTCAAGAACGAAACCGACTCTGAGATACTTGCTACGCGTCAAATTGCACTCAGGATAAGACGGATAAGATGACTCATTTGTGGTTCAAATCGCGCTATGTAACACATCACGCGATGGTTGGATTGTTGACCCCGCATACAGTAGCGTAATGTTTGTGGAGCATGTCGCTAGGGAGAATGTTGCAAGTGACTAGGTCCAACTTATCATCTTCTTATCAGAAACTGTTCATTAGACATAACTTCCCGCTCTATATCCGTGAAACTCGCTCGTGCAATCGCCAGCCCACGCCCTACAACCTCGATGTCCGCACAGGATCATCAAAGTCGTTCATCTCATGTCTTGGGTAGTCCGCAAACAGGCAAGGATCGGGCCTTTCGCGATCCCACGCCCACTTGTTCATAAGCTCGGGGGACAGGCCTCCTTCAAGCATGTCGACGATGTATTTGCCCAGCACTGGGAAGAACTTGAAGCCGTGGAAGTTGCCACCGGTTGCGATGTAGAGGCCCTTGGCCGCGGCGTGTGGTGAGATGATGAAGTCGGAGCTGGTGGTGAAGGCGTCCCTGTAATCATGATCAGTATGCTGCAGACGCTCCTCTATTGCACTACGATGACTTACCAGCAAATACGGTGCTTCTCCATCTTGAAGTCTGCTCCGTTCTTGCCGTAGAAGACGTGGTTCGCATATGCAATATCCTCCTTCAGCTTTCCAGTGACTTTCCATTGTGCGTAATCGCGCTCAGCAGGAGGTGCCGATATGAAGCGTCCAGGTGTGACTTCCTGTGTGTTCCTGAAAATCTTCTGTCCCCACCACTTCAGTTCATGGTCGTCAGGTGTAGGCGGAAGGCTGCCGATGAAGGGCCCTATTGTTCCTTGTTAGCTTTCAGCTATGACACGAAGATCGAATGACTTCACGCACCAATCTTAGCGTTGTAACCCTGCACGCCCACAGGCATGTCCTTGAAGCGCGCGTAGTCCTTGTCTCCAAGTTTTGTCATTCCAGTGGTGATGCCACCTGCAACAATCCTCGAACCCGCACGCAGATCCTTGTTGCCACTGCTCTGTGCGCTCCACTCAAGAAGCTTCGGCGTGAACGCACCAGCGCAGACAATGGTGTGAGACGCAGAGATGATGTTGCCAAGAACTGTCTTGACACCAGAGCAATGGCCCTCGTCGTCGAACTGCAGCGAAGCCACATCGGCCGGGATGTACCTGACGCCAAGCCTGATGCACTCGCGAGTAACAGCTCGCAGAACATCGCCCGCTGCCACCCAGCCACTAGTCTTGTTGACAAGCACCTCCTTGACGCCATTGTAGTCGGCGTCTTCGAACAGCCCACCGTACAGCTTTCTTGCCTCCTCTACCGGCACCGCCTTAAGATCTGCGCTCCTGCCGAGCTTCTTGTAATTGTCAATGACATCCTGTGCGTAGTCGCTACGGCACATCCAGTAGATGCCGGTTTTGTGGAAATAAGGCTTCCACAGAGGATCGCTCTCGAAAATGTCCTGCGCCTCGAGGGCCAATTTGCAGTAGACGATATCGTCGTAGTCGGCGCGTACGACTTTGTTCCAGTCCCAAGAGGCGGCTACACGAGTTTCGGCGTCGTACGCATCGCGGTCCACAATGGTCACTGAGGCGTCTGGGAACTTCTTGATCAAGTGGTATGCGGTTGAAACACCAAACACACCAGCTCCAACAATGAGGTAAGAGTATTGAGGCTGGCCGTCGGCCATGCCGTCAGAGCCAGACATCTTGGAAATGATCCTGTGCGTGGAAGGACCTGGTATTGCGTATACTCCTGGTGGCGGTTTCAATGGGTATCGCAAGTATGAGAGTCTGTTTGCAATCCTGTTGACAGCGACTTAATGAAGGAAAGCACTTGTACGAGTGAAAGGCTGTAGGGCGTAAAGAGAGTGGAGTGGCCGTGGACCGTCTTTTACCAAAGACACTTACAGGGCGTGAACAATCGACGTTCTCGGTATGGAGCTCCCCCAGCTGGATACGCCGCCATCTCTTGGATGGCAAAGGCCGGAGCTGGACGAATTGCGGCATTGGAAAGATGCGTGGATCTGAACTCCGGAAGGGTTTGCCCTTTGGCTCGCCGACACTTTGCACCGACGATGCGCGTGGGGAGAGGAGTTGGCATTACTGCTTCGGGACAAAAGACCCCAATCTTTGTCGCTTATCGCCGGCTGGAGCGTGGCGCATCCCGATATCGCTCGCTATCGCTGCCGTCTAGTGTCTCGAGTATCTCTATCGCATGTGGCCTTGAAGACATCTGCTGTGCCATCAACTTACACCTGCTAGATCAGCGTTGTCTCTCCAAATCCTCAAGACCACTAGCGATGTCTCATGACCGAGATATCAAGTAATCGCCACAGTGGCGTAAGCACAGCGCAAGCAGCAGGTTTAACAGTGGCGCAGTCCCCCAAGATGACATCACACCAGGAATCGTGAACATTCCAGCTCCGTCCATTGTACATGTAGTACAATCCCACCAAACAGCTAATAAAGCTCAAGCAGCAGCATCTGACAGACTCTCACTCATAATACCATATCACCCACACCTCCGCCCCAGACAACCCAACCTCCAAACCTTCGAACAAACCTCAACAACAACCCCACCAAACCCCCACCAACCAACCAACCGACTACCAACATGTCTTCCAACAACAACTTCACCAGCACCTCCTCCTTCAGCTTCTCCTCCACAATCAACAGCAGCAGCAGCAGCAACCACAACGGCGAGACAACCTCCCACCGCAGCACACACCAAACCACTTCCGACCCCAATGGCACCACAGTCAGGACTTCCACCCAAGAGCACGGTCAGCCTGCCGTTGAACAAACCAAGCACTATGACCCTCAGGGTCGCGAGCTTCTAGAAGGTCCCGGTAGTGCAGGTGGCAGCCGCCAGATTGAGGATGTGAGCGGTTCGCAGGCGGAGAGAGATGCGGAGTATGAGGAGAGGATGGAAGAAGAGTATGCGAAGAGGGAGGGTGGTGCTTAAGGCGAGGCACAAGGCACATTTTTCCCGAGGCTCTACGATGAGCGCTCGTGTAGGCGATCAAAATGTATGAAAGGGAAGGCGGTAATGACGATTTACGAGAATAATCAAACATGCTCAAGGCAATCGAGCAGGGAACATCTGTACTTTACAGTATTGGGAACCGTGTAGTTCTATCAGTAATGAAAAAATCCCAACTCGCTAAATTCGCTTTCTCATCCCCTCACGTCTCTCAAGACAACCTCACCTAACTAGCAACCTCACTCTTCCCCTCAAACCTCAGCAAACTCTCGTCGCCCTCAAACTTCGCATACGCCTCCCTCTTCAGACTATCCCTCGCCACCTGGATATCCGTCCTGATATCCTCCACCAAACTCTCCAAACTAACATAATCATACTCCGGGCGGATGAACCCCAAAATCACCAAGTTCATATGACTGCCGTAGAAATCGACCTCGAAGTCGTGCATGATGTGCACCTCGACGCTGCGCACCGTATTCTTGTAGAACGGATTCCACCCGATGCTCATCACCATCGGGTAGACGGCGGGGGTGTTGCGCGTGGCGGTCGAGGGCGAGAGGCCGGCGTAGCCGTAGTAGACGCCTGAGGCGATGTCTGAGTGGCCGCCGACGGAGAGGCCTGAGATGGGGATGTTGGCGGTGGGGATGCCGAGCTGCAGGGGGGATTGCCAGTCAGCTTGAGGTTCGTCTTTTTTTGCTTGTACGGTGCGTTTTGGTGAGAGTGGTTCATGCGTGTGGTGGTGCAGGATTTTGACAGGAAGGGAATATTGGCGAGTGAGCGTCAGCTGATGGACTGGGCCAGTCTGCGCATACGATACAAGTGGTAATACTGCGAAAGTAGATACGTAGCTCCGTCGCTTTGTATCGCCGCACATCGCACAGCACAACCACCAAACCAACGCCGCGGCACCGGGTCAGCATGCGACAGACCATGTGCAAGGTGCAAGCCAACACATGGCCTTCGTATTCGTATCGTCTTGCAAGGAGGTAGATTCAGCTGTATTTGGAGTGACGGCATGTCACTATCAATACGGCATGTATCCCCAGGCAGCCGGTATTGCATTGCTGATAGGTGGCGGGCGAGTCGACGAACAAAGCCAATCAGAAGAACACGCAAGCAACGAGAAGAATAAACAACATACCTCCTTACTCCCCCTCCCAAATCCCTTAATCACCTTGCCATCCAGTCTCAGAGGAAACGGTGCCTCAGGCCCGCTATCGGGGCCAGCTGTAGGGTCTCGAGGGCCGTCCGGTCTCATGATTGTGGTGTTGGTGGTGTGGAAATATTGATTTGTTTTATTCTTAACAAGCGATCCTTCAGCGATAAGTCCAGAGAGTAAAATGTATGCGTAAGAAAAGTGGTCGCGATGTGATTGTGTGTGGTTACACGGGGTCGGTCCCAATAAATGTACAATTGACCAGATTGAGTAATCCAAATTTAGACGATTCCTCGATGTCACCATTTGGATGACAGGCGCCTCAGGCATCAAGAAAGCCAATCTTCAGCCTCGCCGTCTTCACGTCTTCACGTCCTCAAGATTGAAATTGACAGCAGTGGTTGACTGGACTGAATTGCTTGGAATATGCCGCTCTTCATTGCCAGGATCTGATACATAAGTCCTCGTTTGCTCAGACATCACCCTCGCAAGACTTCGCATATACGATCAACCACAAAACTGATCTATTCATAACTATCATACGTGAAAGAAGCATTTTATGAACTTGCCTTTGAAGGCATCAAAAATTCTAGCCACCCACTTCCAAGAGAACAGAAGAGAAGAAGAAAAACATGCGAGAGACACTTTCGCAAGCAAAAACCCGTGCCAGCCGGTGTCTCAAAAATGCCGCTGCCATCCATGATGCCACAGCAGTAATGCAAAAATGCAAAAGAATGCATCATGCGATCCGATGCGTGGACTTCCGAGGGGTTTATATGATGGGTAAGAACTGGGAATCGGTCAGTAAATGGAACGCGGAAATTTAGCAAGGGGAAGTGGAAGGCACTTACATTCATGACAATGAGCATCTGCAAAAACGTTAGCACGTGCCCTTCTAAGTTCACAGGAGATTCAACTTACAGGAATATCAAACGTGTCTCGTTTTATCGTCCAGCACATGCTGCACTCGACGCGACCGTCCCGATCACCAAGCGCTTTGGTGCCAGTGTCGCCCTTCATGAACGGATCCATCTTGACTTCGCCACTAGACAAGCGTTTTTGCCGCTTGCCGTCGTCGGTGAAATCAGCTGCGCTCCAGCCGGCGTCGTCTTTCGTCTTGTACTTTAGTAGAGACACTGTACGTCCAATGATAGACGCGCGTGAAGCACCAAAGGCAAGTTCTGCGAAGTCCTCGTAGAATTGGACAACGCTGTCCTCGTCCATGAGCTCTGCAAGGAATACGGGTTGTGGCCGTCCAGGATCGGCGTCAACATTAGTGACTCGAGGTGTCAGAGCACCGCGAGAACTTGTGCCTGTGTGCGTTCCTGACATGTTGCTCCCTGTGTTGACGCTCAAATTCGGCTCGGTGCCGAGTAGCACATCTCGCCGCCAGCCGGTGACAAGGGAAAACTCCTTGCTGACCGATGCAATCTGGCCTGTTCGTCGACAAATGATGGTAGGCGTTCCATAGTGGTTGACGAAGTCCTCGTATTCACAGAGTGTGCGCTGGAAACACTTCTCCATGAAGATAAGGTCTTCGTGGCCTAGATTCTTGTTACAAGAGATGAATGATGGTCTAATGGATGCCAAGGCTTTGGCGATGCGCAAAGTCTTCTTCGAGGGGAAACGTTTTTGGAGGAATGCCGTCAGAGCATGGAACCCTTGTGTATATGGGTAAGGCGCAGTGACGGATGAGTAGATCTCCGAAATGTCTCGTCGTCGCTTCCTCTGATGGCTGTTGCCGTTGTATTGAGGTACCGACTTTCGATGTGGCTGCTGTTGCTGTGTTGGCTGTGAGAAACTTTGTCGCAATAAGTCTTGTGAAGGATTCTGGTTCTGGTTTTGTTCAATCTGTGCGAATGAGTTTTCTGGTGACATTGTACCACCTGATTGGTGGTTGTTGTTCATGTCTTGACTTTGCGACGCCGGACTCTGCCCAATGAGTGATTGCTCACCAATCGCGAATGCATCCATGCCATTGGTCGAAGCCGTCCAGACATTGTTGTTACTCGTTTGCCGTGACAAACCTTGCCATCCTGGGAACTGGTTGAAGTTGAAGTTGTTGTTTTGGTTGAAGCTAGACGTATTGTCATACGACAAGCTGCCATGGTGTGATTGTCCACCCATAGAATTCAAGTCGATGTCAGGCGCACCAACAGCACCAGATGACATATGTCCGAGCATACCAAACTCAAGGGCACCGTAGTGATTACCGAAATTGAGTCCAGAGATGTCAAAGTTGAACAACGAGGGATCGTTGGGATCCATGAATGATTGATCATATGAAGGGTTGCCTGAAGTTTCGATCGTTGGTGGCTGATCCATGGAACCAGGTATCGTCTGCACTGGCGACACTTGTTGCGTCGGAGTAGACTGATACTGTGAAGGCGTCTCCACGGTCTGTCCAAAATTGCCACCCAGCATTGGATCGTTGCCTTCCATCATGGGCGCACCCATGCGACCTGCGTGATTGACAGGATTGAATTGAGGGAAATTTCCAGACGATGGCTGTGGCGTAAAGTTGGGTGGCTGTGAGATAGCCATGCCGTTTTGCGGCATTTGATTGCTTCCTTGAGGTAGCTGCGCGTTCTGTGAACCATTGGCAGGGAACTGATTGGGTGGGAATCCTGGCATGAGAGCTTCAGGAGGAGCATCGTGCAGATATTTGGCTTTCTTCCTAACGCCATCGTGGCATTGATCCTGAAGGCCACGCTTGATGCATCTCAGACACGGTCGTTCGTCACCTGCTCATGTGGTCAGCAATCATTTCCAGTGTTGTCAAGTCTCGCATGAATTACCGCAAGTGAGATGCGCCCTCTGACAGGCGAAACAAGCCCGACGAGCCTTCTTCCTACGAGGGCGAGAAGGGTCCTTGGGATTGCTCTTCGGGGCAGGCTTGTTGTCGCCGCCGGCTCGGGCAGGGCTTCGCTCGTCGGTGGAGGCGCGTTCAATCTTCTCTTCAGCCATGATGCTTGAGCTTTCCCGGTCTAAGCCAGGACCTGGAGAAGGCGAGCCATCTTCGGCGCCGGGCGACATATTAAAGCTTCGGCTGGTCGGTGTCGCAGAATGAGCAGCACGATCCACAAGGATGAGGTGCGACGGTGCAGACAGCGTGGAGGGCGGCACACACGCAGGGAGGCTGCAGTGTCCCGCAAGCCGATGTCTCGATATGGCAGACCCGCTGCTCTGGAATAGAAGCAGAGAACCAAACAGCGGGAGCAGTCGAGGGCTGCGTAATCGCCCGCTACCTTGTCGTCGGTACCAAGTCACGCGCGCGCAGTTGCGCAGCGGCGGGCAGCAGGTTCGCGACGGCGGTGCGACGGAGTCAGGCCCTCAGGTGGGTGGGTGGGCAGTCGAGGGCGGGCGGACAGGTGCGTGTCGCGGGACTGCCTATAGTGGTTTGTGCAGCGCTCGCGTCGGGGCTTCTTCCAGCCTGTTTCTGTTTCTTCCCCACGCTGGGTCGGCGCAAAGCGCAAAGAGGGCGGCGCAGCGGTGCTGTCGCTGGCGAGGTGCAACGAGCAGGCGGCCAATGGGTTTCGTGAAGGCGCCGGGGGCGGACGGCGGATCAGCCGGGCTCGAGTGGGCGCTGGAGGAGGTGATGTGTGGTACGGCGTTGGCGAGGCGAGGGCGCATAGGATGGAAGCGGCAGGCGCATGGGCAGGCCCTTGGGCGTGTTGTTGTTCGTTTCGGTTGTGCGACACGCGGTACCAATCATGACGCGGCGACGACCATGCTGTCGGTTCGCTCGCGTGGGTAGGGATTGGGTTTGCGACGCACGCGGGACTGGGATCCAGACAGTCGTGCAGACAAATACTGCAAACGGGCTGGCTGGGCTGGGCTGGGTTTGCTGCGCGGTACTGCTGCTGCTGCTGCTGCTGCTGCTGCACAACGTACAGGGCCGGCTTCAAGCTTCCCACCTTGCTCGTATTCTGCACACTGCGCTCTGCCTGGCCGCTGCCGGCGCCGCTGACCTGCGAGCACGGAAGGGTCTGCTGTACGTGCGTACGTGCGCGCGAGAGTTCGTGCGTGCTCACTGGCTCAGGCGGGGGTGGGTGGAGAGGCGAAGGGACGACAGAGAGAGGCGTGCAGAGAATGCTAGTGGGGGTGAGAGGGAGGGGTGGTGAGGACTGCACGGGCGGGAGGGAGGTGGTGGAGGTGGTGGCAGAAACAGGCAGAGGAGGAGGAGGAGGAGTAGTATGGTACGGTATATGCAAGTACTGCAGCCGCCTCGAAACAGGCGAGCCGGGATCTGCTCTCTCGAGGGCTTGAGGGCTCAGTAGTCAGCAGATGGAGGCAGCATGGCGACATGGAAAGCTTCCCCATCTTTCTCCGCGCAAACTCTCGACGTCGGCAGCGTGGCAGAGTGAACGCCCCACTAATAATAATACCAAGGCCAATACCCAAGCAGAGCAGACGCCGAGGCAGCGCATGGACTGCTACCACCAGACTTCACACCAACAGCCTACAGCAAAGGTAACCCGTATCCATACTTATCTCTGCGCCCAGCCTCATCTTGGCTATCACTCCATCTCCACTACTGCTACTTTCAGCTTGCTTGAGACACTCACCAAAACCAGCTCCCTGCAGCCTTTCATCTGTCTCTGCCACGTTGCGTCCCATCCATCTGTGCCATCAAACACCCCAGCGCCTCCCCATCCTGCTGGACAGCCCGCTGTCACCAACGCCATGGGTGGTGGCACCGCGTGCGGCTGGTGCGTGGGGGACACGATGGCGGGCACCGCGGCAAGGGACGCGGATCGTGCCATCTGTATGGCTCTCTGCCGGCCCCTTCGTGCAGGATCTCGCATGCTGTGCGGCATTGTTAGACGTATCCACAGTTACATCCCCGTATCACGTGCACCTGTCCAGTCAAGTCGCAAGCGCTCTCGCTGCCTCGCTACATGTAATTTTCCCACCAGCGAACTGCACGCTGCACGCGAGACCTCTCCCAACGCTGCGGACCTTGCTGCAAGATTGTGCATGCGAGAGTGAGATGGTTGGGATGGATGGGCGTCATAGAACGAAACGAACGTGATGTTCATGCTGGATTAGTGCAGCGTCTATTCCTGGTCCGGCAAACACCCTCACATTCCTTTGCTGCCTGCTTGCTTGCTGCAACACTACCGGCCGGCGTTCCTAGTCTATGTATGGCACTATGTGCGGTACCTCTACGAGCCCTGCGCGAACCGCGAGTTTCCCCTGAGCCGCTTGCCGTACTTGAAGAACAGGATGGCTGCGATCGTGATCAGCACTGCCGTTCCACGGTACTGGGTCAGTAGTCATTGCAATACGTACGAAAAGGCGCCATTGCGAGGGCGATGAATGCCAATAGTGAGCTGGCCCACTGATAGCCTAGTCCATCTAGATGAGGTTTCCTGATCAGTCACCGCTCTTTCACAGCAAGCGAGGCAAATATGTGTCACATACCATACAGTTGCACGCCAAATAACTGATGTCTCAGGTTAGCGAGCTTGTCAGACCTCTCGAGGGTCACGAGTGATGATCAAAGTACTCACGGGGAATGCCGCTGCGAACTGATTTGTCCCTGTCAGCGAGAGATCTTCATAAAGCACAAGTAAGGATACCAAGTACGTACAGAAGACCTGGCAAAGCTGTTTGCAGCAAGCCCACTGGCCGCATATAATGGATACTATTGCGCTGTGTTAGCATCCCGTACCAGACTTTGGCTCCTCGATCTCGGCTGCAGGCACGCAAGCAAGCAACAGGAGCCAGAGCACGAGCATTAGCATGGGGCACTCACGCATTCAACAAGAAATGTGCTGTTCACCTCTCGTCAGCAAAGATGTATCAATACGATACTATTCGTGGAAAAAAACTCAGGTCGTATGCGCGCGCGTAAAAATGGAATCCACTCACAATATGCCGGAGAAGCACCAGATGTTCGCGAGGCCGAACAGAACGCTGAAGATTATCGGCACTGCAGAGGGGCATCAGCATGAGCAATCCTTCCTTCTTCATTCCCGCTGCATTGATCGCCAACACATCATGCGAGCTGATCGTACCTATCCAATGCACCCTGCAAACGCCGAACGATGGTGTCAGCTTCGCATCCAGAAACAGTTCGTGTTTTTTCCCAAACCCCAGGAACAGGGCATTGCAAAAGAATGCACTATATATGCGATGTAATGCAGTGCAATGCAATGCAATGCCTGCAGGTAGGATTTGTGTTTTTAGCGTACCAGGGAAATGTCGTCCAGCCAAAACCTGCGCGAGCAGTTAGCCATGCCGTCGGTTGCTCATAGACTTAGGTCGGTCTATTGGCGACGGTGCGTCCAACGTCGCTGTTCGAACGATCGTTGCTGCCCACCCTCCATCATCACTTACCGAATAGGCTGATAGGCACAAGAATTGCTCCCCTAGTCGCACATGTCAGTTCTCTTCACGAGGCTCTCGTAGCACCCTACACTAGTCGCTGCGTTGCTGCATCCAAGCCGCCGCCGCTTGCGCATCGCATTTGGGGCTCTTTCTGACTGCAGCGCATCTGGCATCCAGGCCGGCCCTGATGATGATTATATGCGCGCAACGACTGTTGGGACTACTACTGAGTGAGATACGTACGCGATGGTGGGAGCGAGGCGGAATTCAGGCTCTGATATTCCGCCGTTGTTGCGCACGAGGCGGTCATCTGTTGCTCTTGCGTCAGTCTCATCGAAGCCCTAGTGCAACAGTTCGCTTCTGTCTTTCTGCGAATAGCACGTACAGTTTCGTCGCCAGAAGGGATCGCATGATACGCCGATTACATTGCCGACGAATAGCCCTAAGAAAGTAAGTCCGGTTTGCCACAAGTTGAAGCCGTGATTGTTGCCGAAGACAAGTGGAAAGGCCTGGCAGGGTGTTAGCGCTTGCGTAGGGGAGTTGAGGGATCGCCGGGACCTACTCCGAAAAACAAATACAGCACGCCCAACAGGACGGCTGATAAGAGACACAGGCTCGTGCACATTGGCTGCAAGTGAAGTCAGTCAAATGTCTGAGCAGGCGTGCGCACATCACCTCTTACCTCAAATGCAAGCAGTTGGAAAGGCCGAATACAGCTCCACATCACCGTCTTTGTCACGGACTTGTTCATCATTTCAATGGGCGCTTTCCAACGATCGTCGCCGGTCTCTTTACGCAGCTGCCTGGCCTTCCTCCTCAGCAGGACTGGAGAGTAAGTCTCAGGCACGAAGAAAAACAGCATCAGCCAGTTGACACCAGCCCACATCATGAGAACCCAGAAGCACCACCTCCAGCTCATATAGCTCGCGATGAAATTTCCGACGACCGGTCCAAGTAGTGGTCCGCAGAAGGGAGCCGCGGAGTAGATCATCATCGGCATGCTCAGCTTCTCCTTGGGGAATGTATCGCCCACGGTGCCGCCTGCGACGCTCAGGAAAGCAGAGCCTGCAAGCCCATCCAGAAATCGTGAAATCAGCATCGTGGCCAAGTTGTTCGCGAGCGCGCACGGAATCAACCAGATGAAATACATCCCAAACGCGCAGAGGTAGATCGGCCTCCGTCCGTAGAACTCAGACAACGGGCTCAAGAACATTGGACCAAGCCCCAGTCCGCACACGAAAATACTCAGTCCCACCGTAGCAGCAAGGCGTGAGATGCCGAACTCGCGCTCCATGCCACCGTACGCGCTGGTGTACAACGCCGAGCCAAAAGTCACACACATCGACGAGACCGAGCCGAGAATCACGATCGTCCATTTGCGCCAGTAAGGCGCCCAGGCTGCGCTTTTGGGGTTCATGGGGTCGTCTGGGCCTTCCCAGCGGACTTCGAAGGCTTTGTCGTCGTGATCATTTGTGGTCGGTGCGCCGCCGTTCTTCTCGTCGTTTTCGTTCTGAGGTAGTGAAGAGTCATGCTGCTCATCGTGCTCGAAATGCGTATACCCATCTGCGCCAGCATACGATCGTTGCGACCTGACCGACGAGCGACTGCGGGTGGTATGTATTGGCGTGAGGAAATTGTTGGTCTCTTTAGGTTTCTTTCTCGCTATAGACGTTTCGGCGTCTTCGTGGCTGTTGGTGTTGGACGACTCAATGCTCTCTCTTCTGTGGTCTGCGGTTTTGGCCGAGTCGGCATTGCTGTCGTTGGCGTGCTTCTCCGGGTCTGGATCCATTTGTCGAGCTCGTGCCTTTATTGAAGCGGTTATATGTGGCGAGTATTAATTATGTATGCCGTCACTCTCGCCTCGCACACGGTTTCGCGGGGCGCACGCGCAGATGCTTGCTCGTGGAATGCGATGTCGGCAATTGAAAGTCTGAAGACCTTCACCTGCGGTCAATCCAGAAGAAGGATGTTGATGGAATGCAGTGATAGAAGGAAGTTCCTGAGAAAAAGATCGAGACAGATGATGATGTAGGAATAAGCATATCAGCCATCATTTCCTACCCTTGTCTAGCAAAGGGCGATCGTGGAGGCATCTAGCTCCCTTACGTCCAAAGATCGCTTTTTGGAGATGCCGACTGCCGCATAGCTTGGGGTGGCTTTTACTAAGCGGGTGATGTCTAACCCGCGATATTGCCGCTCGAGCGACCTGGGGAATCATTTGTAAGGTACCTAGGAGGTATGTGCTCAAGGTGGAAAGTAAGATTTATCTTTCGATGGTGGCGGGGTCTCATTGCGGGAACATGGCAGTAATGCTATGCTGATCTCTGGAAGTAAGACACTTTGCGAGGCGCGTGCGACGTGGACGCATATCAGTATGATTGATAATATACGGATTTAGGAGGACGGTTTGACAGCGAGACGAGCTCGTGGATGCATGAACTCAATGATTTCTAGGTAACTGTACGATAGCATTCCGAGCGACCACCGACCAAACCTCTCAGAGGAGGCTTGGGTCCATGGTCGTAAGGAAGTGTCTGATGGAAGCATGTAAGCTCACACTGGGGAGGCATCGATACTTCACGCGAGAGTTTATTGAAAAACGCAGAGGCGCTTCAAGGAACAAATTTCAAACCAAATTGAGATCCAAATAGCTGCAATGGCCACCCTTCTTGATCATGTGCACGTAGTGGTCGTTTCATCTTCATTGAAACCCGCGTCATACCAAGGCGGTGTCTGATGTTACCCATTCCAAGTTTCCTATGTGGAAACCCGGGTCATGCATTTGGGCTGTATTATACACTTGTATCCTCATATGGCGTCCTCATCGCCTACCGTCGAGGTAGTACTCTGTGGCCGTCCTTCATGTATCACTCTCTTCTTCACTTCTGGTCCTCGGACTCCTGCTTGCCAAGGCCGTGCTCCTTGAGCAGAGCATCGATCTCCTCTGCCGTCCACAGGTGGTGGTAAACCTTGCCCTCCTTTGTCTTGCCAACGGTCGCGAACTCGATCTTCTCCGACGAGAGCTTTGTGGAGTCCATGGTCTTGCTCAGAACCTTGACTGCAAGCTCGCAGGCCTGCTTGAGGTTGCAGTCCTCGTTGTAGTCCTGCTTGAGCAGACTCTGTGCTGAGGCGTTGTTGGCGCCCACGCTTGTTGCTTTCCAGCCACCGTAGTTGCCAGAGGGGTTGGACTGGTAGAGCTGGAATTGCCTCTGGTTGTCCCAGCCGGCGTAAATGAAGGAGACACCGAAGGGTCGCAGACCACCGTGTTGAGTGTAGCCCTGCTTGAGATCGCATAGACGGCGCACGAGCTGCTCGCAGGGAATGTCGGAGTTGTAGGTGAGGAGGTACTGCTGGGCGGCTTGACGGGCGTAATTGATGAGGATGTTGGCGTCGGCGGTCATACCGGCCACTGCGGTGATCATGTTGCTGTGCAAATTGTTAGTTCGAAGTTCAGCAGGACAAACAAGCATGTGTCTACACCTACTCGTTGAGAATGTAAAGCTTCTCGGCGCTTGTGTCTTGCTCGAGGAGCTTGCTTGTGACTTTGCGCTCTGCTGCGAGGACAATGCCATCGTTTGCTAAGATTCCGAGGGCAGTGCCGGCGTGTGAGATGGCCTCGAGGGCATATTCGACTTGGTAGAGACGGCCTTCTGGCGAGAAGATGGTGGTGCGGGAATCGTAACGGCGTGACATGGTGGCGGCGGTGTGATTGTGATGTGGCCTGCTCGCTCAGTGGATGTAGAAGACCTCGATTTTCTGTTTGTGCAGCTGATGGTCGAGGGTGCGATTTGATATGGGTTGGTGTAGCTGGGGCTTGATTGATTGAATGCTCTCACTGGCAGCTCACTCGCACAAGCTCCAGGCAACGCGACGTTGACGTGCACACCTTCGGAAAGTGCCGCCCGAGCTTCACTCCCGCTAGCAGAGCTACGCAATGACGATTTCTATATCAATTCGCGATTCTGAACAGAAACGTGCGATACATGTATTTCTCACCATAACATGCAGTCGCCGAGTAAGCGCTTAACAGTCGGGACTCAAGACTCCGTAACAAGTATTACTGGCCAGGCTTCCGCGACAACGCAAATTGGAGGAGCTATGGATGCTCAAGACGACTTTGTCTCATTGGGCGGAAACGAGAATGTGAATGAACAGTACGGCTTCAGCGCCGCAGAAGCGGCTCAGCAATCGTCGAGCCACATACCTACTGGACCTCGCGACAAAGACACAGGCAACGAACACCACGGCCGCCAACGCAACGCGCGACACGACCCTCGAAATGCAAAGGATCGACCGAAATCGAAACACGCCCTCCCAGGCTTTGAGCCATGGGTACTTGTGAGGACAAAGTTTGGTCGACGCTTTGCGCACAACACGAAAACAAAAGAGAGCTACTGGTACATCCCCAAGGATGTGATGCCTGGCGTGATCGCGTTTGAGCGCAGCGAGAAGGAGGAGAAGGAGAAGCAAGAGAACCAGCGATGGGCGGAGGAGCAGTTACGGGAGATGGAAGCAAAGAGCAAAGCCGCCAAAATCAACAAAGCAGCAGATGCTGAAGAGGGAAGAAGCAGACGACGAAGGAGTGAGAGCTTACAACGTGAGGATGAGGAGGCGTTTATGGCTGAATTGGCGGCCCAGGCAGAGCATGAGGAAGAGCAAGATGCGAAAGAAGCGGTCAAAGCCGTCGAATTGAAGCCAGTGGGTCCGCAAGCTGGTGACTATGCCAGCGACAGCGAGTACGAATATGTCGAGGTCACCGATACGGAAGGCGAGGAGGGCGACGACGAAGAGCAAGCCCAGGATGTTTTGACGACGACTGAAGGACAAACTGAGGAGCCGCAAGAAGATGGACCTGTGGAATTTGGAGAGGACGACATAGCCTACCAGCTGGCTGCAATGGGCGAAGAATACGGCTTAGATCCTGGTGAATACGGCGACGACCAAGGAGAGGAATGGGAGGAAGGTGCTGAAGGTCTTCCACTCAGCGAAGAAGACGCGATCTATTTGTTCCGCGACATGTTGGACGATCACCGAATAAGCCCATACACGCCTTGGGACAAGATCATTTCAGACGAATCCGAAGACAGCATCTTGATGGACGACCGTTACACCATTCTTCCCACCTCGAGAGCGCGTAAAGAGGCCTGGGAAGTCTGGACAAAAGACAAGGCCGCACAACTCAGAGAAGAAAGAGCAAAGATGGAGAAACTGGATCCCAAGATCGCGTACCTAGCGTTCCTTTCGGAGAAGGCCACACCAAAGCTATACTGGCCAGAGTTCAAGCGCAAATTCAAGAAAGACGTTGAGATGAATGATCGCAAACTAGTCGACAAAGATCGCGAGAGGCTGTACCGCGACCATATCAATCGTCTGAAACTGCCGGAATCGACTCGGAAAGCAGACCTGATAACGCTTCTCAAGTCTCAGCCGCTGAGCGCTCTGAACAAGTCAAGCACAAAAGACAGCCTCCCTCATCAGGTGCTCGGGCACTTGCACCTCATCTCTTTGCCTTCCAACATACGGGACCCAATCATAGAGAGGCACATTTCTAGCTTGCCACCTGCCCCCGAAGCCGATGAGGGCGAGTGGAGCGAAGAGCACCGTGCAGCGGAGGAGAAGAAGCGTGCTGAAAGGCGTAAACGAGAAGCTGCCATGGCAGAGCGCGAAAGGCAGGTGAACGAAGAGAAGCACAGGGCTGGACGAGAAGAGGCTCAGGCGAGACGGTCACTTAGAGAGGAGCAGGCGGAATTGGCAAGATATGCTAGGATTTGAGAGACTGCGATCAAATGAAAATGAGAAGAACAGAGTTTTGTTCGTGTCCCGACGTCTGATATGCTGAAATCAGTGACTCTCAACTTGTAAATGACTATTCTTGTCAGTGAGATATGGCTACTCAGAAGATTGAATAACTACGCAAATAGCTTGGACGCGTCCCGGTCTAATATGCTAATACCAGCGGCTTCAGACTCACATATGAACATACTTGCCACCGAGATACGGCCAATGGCACTTGGGATCTGATGCAATCCTTGGTCACATGCATACAGCCGCTATGGTAGACACATCCGTAGTAACGTCTGTCATCAGCCTCAGCGAGCCAGTTCTCGGGCAGCTTCATCGGTGCGCGGAGTCGTAGGTGCGTGTTCTGTAGTTGTTGGCGGCAGTAGGAGGCTCAGGGGCGGGCTTCTTGTTGGCAGCCATTCTCGGCTTCTCGGCTACTTTGTCGAGGCGTGCACGGCAGCAGTGGTTGATTGCTCCTGTGGTGACGGTGTCTGTGAATGCCGCAGCAGTCGTTAGCTATTCGGATATAGCGACCTTAGTGTAGTAGTGGGGCTCGTGGGGATGGACAATAGTATATTGATAGTGGAATCATTATATCTCAAGGAAGCAATACTTCCGCTCACGCACATACGGGAGTATGTGTCTATTTAATCGCACTGCTAGTGATAATAAATTTTCTCCGTGTCACCCGTCCGGGTTTTGTTTGTTTGCGATGCACGTGTATATGTGGGTGATCGATCAACGACAAATATCACAATAACACCCCTCCAACGATGCAACGCCGCCCAAATAGCTTGTTCTCGATGTTTGGATTGTCATTGAATCAATATGAGTACATAGTAATGTAGTATTGAGAGCATTAGGCTTCCAAATGGCATTGTTCGATCTGTGGCCCCTTCGTGAACGGGTGAAAGTGAATTAGGGTATGGGGTTACACGGAGCGCGGTCCATTGATGTTCGAAGGCCACCTGCAAGTAAGTAGGAGATGCTGATGTTCAAGGCAGAGTGTTGGAGTCGCGATAGTAGACCAAGCAATGTTTAGCGAAATGTCATGATTGAAGAAGATACGAGGGTAGTTTGAGTTGACCGGAACTGTTTGTCCAGTAGCTTTGGTCCCAGCATTTTGAAAAAGAGATATAATAGCAGCGTGCGGCAACAATCACATGATCACCACTCCATCCCGCGTGGCACAATTGGCTAGCGCGTGAGACTTTTACGATATACTGTGATCTCAAGGTTGAGAGTTCGAGCCTCTCCGTGGGAGTTGATCTTTTGCACTTTTTGCATGCACTACAAATCGCGAACAACACCTTCTTGTCTTTCTGCTTTTGACAAGTTGGTATTGCATTTACACGCTGTCAATTCTTCTCAACTAGAGCCGTTGTTCGTATTATTATCTATGCATTCGTGCTCATCGCCTTCCTCCCAGCCTCGAACCTCTTCAACATACTTGTGTTGTACCCACTGGGAAGGCTTTGCCCTGGTCGTTTGAGGTCGACTGTCTTTCGCTCAGGGGTCTTCGTACCCGGTAATTTCTTCGAAGGAAGCATAAGCTCGGGAGATCTGATAGAGAAGACTAAAGTGCCGGTCTTTGTCTTCAAGGGCGTTCCGCTCGAGGCCTGCTTGTGTTGCTGGCTCTCTTGTTTCAGCTTCGCTATTTGCTCATTCGTAGACCTGAGCTGGTCCTGTGCACTCTTGAGATCTGCTTGTAGCTCGTCTTTTTCTTCTTGAGTCGCCAGGAGGTCGGCCTTGCCACCTTTCTTGCTCTTCTTGACGCGCTCTTCCGCAGCGTGAACAGCATCTTCGCGCTTCTTCAACTCGTCGTAGCTCTTTTCGAAGCCTTGGCTTCTCTTATCGAACGCTTCTTCCTTTTCTTTAAGCTTCTGTTCCCGTTCATCACAGTCGTGGGCCTTCTGCTGGAGCTCAGCCTCGCGCTGTTGAAGCTGCTTCTCCTGATCTGCGAATTCCTGCTCTCGCTTTCTCAGCTCATCTGAGTCCTGCTGGCTCGATTGAGCTTGAGGGGAAGTCTTCTGCTGTTCCTTCCACTGCATCAACTCAGGCGTCGGATCAAGCCCCCAGCTCATGCCCGTCGTCCACTGCTCGAACATGCTGTACGGCGCATTGTAGTAGTCGCGCCACTCAGGATTTCTGTCCCGATTGGTGAACGACGCCACAAGCGAGCCCTCATTCTGCTCGCAGTTCCAAGTGTGCAAGAAACAATCCTTAGTCTGAGAAGTGCTGAGCCAGTACGTGCCGGGTGCGCCGCCTTGATAGACAAACCACCATACCATCTGATCCGACAACCCCATAGGTGCTCTGCAGTCGGCGCTTGTAGCTGCCAAGTAGCGGCCATTGCGAGCTGATTTGAGGGCAATCCTGCTGCGATCGTTGTTCTCGTACTGGATGAGCCACTTGCAGTCTGGATCGGGTTGAGCTGTGCAGGTGATAGCACCGGGCACATTGTGATTGAAAGCCAATGCTTGGTAGAAGTTGGAGCAGAGGTTCTTGATGTAAAAACTAGAGCCGGTCGGGAACGGATCTCCTTGGTAGTCAAGCATTTGAACCAGTGGGTGGTTCGGTATGTCGCTGGGAGATGCCATTGTGTGATTGGAAATGATGGCGGTCGACTTTTGTGCGATAATCCCGAGTAGAAATTCAAGTTGTGTCGCAATGAATCGTTTTGGATGTTCTGCTAGTTCCAAAGCAGCTGCACTCGTATGAGACTGATATGCTTTAGGAATCCCCACTACCCGTATCTGCCGCCTGAAGGAATGGTATAGTAGAAACCACAAGATATCAATGACTTGTGCGAACTTGCACCAAACCAAGGCAGCGACTGATCGAAGGATGTGCTTCCTCTGGCAGCTTGACACGGTCCCAATGGTTTCCTCGCGGTGCTCTCGCAGCTCACCCCACACGGGTTCCACGGTGCTCGGCACCTTAATGCCTATTGAATATACCCACTCATACAAATCTAGCCCGTATGAGGAAGCCCTCGTGCCATCATCGGGGCTCTGACGGCGACGTGACATCCGGGCATTGCTCCGAGGCGGTTCGAACTAGTAGTCAAAGATGCATATGTGGCTGATCGTCTTGTCGATGCAGAAGCCGGCCGACCGAATTCAGCCAGACCAAAGCTGCGAAAGCCCGAAATGGAAAATACAGAACGCCCAGAGGCTGGGAGTGGATGAGGAGTCGTGCCGTGCTGTGGAGAACGATGCACGCTTGAGCTAGCGACAGATCGATCGTCGAGAGCTTGGTGTCAAGGTGAGGAACTCTTTCTCTCGCTGGGTTTCCTCACCAGTGGTAATGGTACTGGTCAAATTTCTTTAATTCACCACATTGATGAGTTGATTGCATTTTGATCATACCAGGAAAGGAAGGATGGAAACACTGATAGACGAAACGTCACAGAAACTAATCTCCGGTCCGTGGGCGCCCCGTAGCCTGCAGGCTTTCAGCTAGGCGTTGATCTGCACAAGGGTTCAAACTGGGTTCAAGCTCCAGATGACGGAGGAAGCTTCCTGGCATTGGTCTGGTTGGTCCAAAGGAAGTCCCAAGGTATTGAAAGAGTCGCGTTATCATTGCCGTGTCCGCTCATTTGAATCGAAACGTAGCATACGCATCCTAGTCTTCAATTCCGCTTTGCCTGTTGTTACACAGCCTTCTCCTCCACATCTCAAAAGCCACATAACACATCCTGAAAATGGGCGTGTACGTTCCCAAACCACGCGGAGCTAGCTCGACCGTACCGTTGCTGACACTGAACCTGAAGTGAACTCCTTGACGACCCTGCGGCCACTCCTCTCGGCCGCAGAAAGCAGCTGTCGGACATGGTTAAGATGTCTGACGAGGAGATCAAGAACATGACCCCCGACGAGATCCGCAAGATGATGCAAAAGGGCGCCGACTTGGACGACAAGGGCGAGCCCAAGCAGAAGGATTCATCGCTGAAGATCCGCATCGAACTGGATCTGGAAGTGGAAGTACACCTTACTGCCAGGGTGCAGGGTGACATTACCATTGGACTTCTGTGAGATTGCTTGTAATGGTTTTCTCCGGATGGTGTGTGAATGGCACTGCTGACTGCGTCGTATAGATCCAACTGAGGATATGGTGTGTTGGGGGGCTACAAGGACGAACGTTCGCATCAGTATTTACGGCCATGCTGCATTATGTGTTAATGGTACGGATAAGAATTGTATATAACGTGATCAAGACAATAGTGGCGTTGTTGTGTTACAGTGTGTTTCTGTTGTGCGGCGTTCAACTTCAAGATGGCCGATCGTTGAGCTTCAAGTCGTGAGCAACACCCAGAAGCATCCATCTCAATACGCGTAGTCGGATCAGCCAGATCACGCATTTCATGATGTCAAAATCTCTGAAATGGGAGCGGGCGATAAAATGTAAGAAATCGCGATAGCCGGGGCACAAGGTACAGTACGTGTCTTTTTCGTCCAAATAGCCGGCACTTCGCTTGCTTCTTCATCAACCCATCCCTTCCAAGTCCCTCAGTCACAGCACGATGGTCTTCGGCATCCTCACTGCCGTAGCGGCATGTCCAGCAATCATCGGCACAACCGAAGCCATCCGACACGGGCAGAAGAAGAACAACCGCGAAGAGCAGCGCGGCCGCAAATACCACCTGACCGTCTCGCTCCTGAAGCGCAGTCGCTACTCGCAGCAATTCGACGGCTCACGTATCGTACTAAAAGACAACAAGCTCTACGTGGACACGCGGAAAGATGCGCGCGAAGAGTACTTCCCAGCGACGTGCAACTACCTGCCCTTTCCCGGCAAGAAAGAGATATGGCGCAAAGCCGGGTTCGCAGGCGGTGAAGGCTTTGTGACGATGATAAACGAACAGCGCTTTTTGAACTGGGTGTATGTGGATAGGAAGACGCATGAAATCAAGTATGGCGTGCGCAAAGAGGTGGAAGAGCACATCGTCGGACCTTGGGATTGTACGAAGATTGAGAGGCGCCTCACCTTCAATGGATGGGAGGGGTTCATTGCTGTGCAGGAGGAGGATGGAGACGATATGTGGGCTTTGTATTTTGATGTTGAAGACGATGGGTTGAGTGGAGATGGACAGATTGGCAGTGGAAGTACACGGAAAAGGATGCTTGAGGTGGAGGTGTGGAGGAAAGAGATGCGCAGGGATTACGATGATGCCATGAATGAGAGGAGAGAGCGGATGGAAGCACGCGAAGAAACCGGCGAGACGGTGGATTGATGTCTCGTTGGAAGCATGTATGTGATGAGCGTGTGTTTATGGCCCTGGACCAGGACATGCGAGTTCACCTCGGGCAACACACCGCTACTACGACCGGAACTGCTCTGGCTATTGCTATGGCCTCATCCTGTCTATTTGCCAAGCCGTCCGTCGATTGCTTTCAGCAGTGCATAGAGCGCAGCCAACGTTGGCACATCCATGCCAAAGTCCTTCGCTCTCTTCATGGGATACCCAAGGATCACGTCTATCTCGAGTCGACGTCCTTCTTTGGCGTCGACATACATCGAGCTGTATATACCCGGAAGGCTCATGATCCTTTCCAAGAGGACCGATACCAACCCTTCTTCGAGGGGAACGCCACATCGCTGTCCAATGCTAATAACCTCCAGCATGAGACGTTTGGTCATCTCTACTGCTTCGGGTTGTGACAGCCAGGCCTGGGTGTCGACACCTGTCAGAGTCGTCTGCGATATTTGCGTCAGTGTATGGGACTTTGCTACAAGGTATCGAACAGGATCCACTGCCAGACAAGCTGTGTAGATGGATACAATGGCTTAAACGTACTGGAAGCTATGTCAGCACACGACCGCAGAGCAATTGCCTTGTTGCAGCTTACCGATAGAATTCCAAGCAACATTCCAAACGACCTTCTCCCAGCGTTTGGCTTGCACATTCTCCTCGATGGAAATATTGGTTCCACCCTGTCGCATCATCGCAGCGAAGTGCTCGAGTCTGCCTTGCTCCTGCTCGGGCGAAGAGCCAGGGTTCGGGAAGAGGCCGATCTCTGTGTTCTCGGCCTGCATGTGCTTGATGAGACCTGGCGACGTTTGGGTTGCGCCCACCCAGATGACGCCTGAAATGATAGTACACTTGGGATAAGTCGCGCGGAAGGGATCTTCGTTGCCGACACCATTTTGCATGACGACGAAGGTCGTGTTCGTGTCTGCTACGGATTGGAAGATCGGGGGTATCGCAGCCGGGTCAATGGCTTTGTGGGCGCAGACGATGTAGTCGAACGTATGGCCTGCTTCCTCTGGGGAGCGATAAACTGGGTTGTGTAAGCACATGTATTCAGACTTCCTGTCATCTTTTTTATATCTCGACGGCAAATTGTACCGCGTTGACGAGGCGGCAATGTTTCAGCGCCCTGATAGCTAAGGCAAACCGAAGAGATACAGGACGTACCGGCATCAAAGTGGACCTGGTGTGTTCCATGGTTATGACTCTCTATCGTGAGACCCTGCCAACTTATGAGTGTATGTTGTGATCTTATGAGTTGGTGACTTACTTGTTGCTTCACCACCTCGTAATTAGTTCTAGCCACCACACTCAGGCTAACATTCAGCGCACGATTCAAGATGAAGGCATAGAACCCGCCTATACTGTTGAACACGATGTCAGCATAAGACTCTCGTAAACAAGAGAGTAGGGTTATTGATTACGCTCCGAGCCCAAACAGCAAGATCTTGACAGGCGGGTTTTCAGCTGAGGTTGACATTGCTGTGATGATCCGCCCACACAAAAGAACGGGCTGCGGTATATTTGTCGATCGGGTGTAATAAGATCGATGGCAGATGTTATCAGAAGACGAGTGTCCCTCACGAGAGTATGTGGGGTCAATGGTTCAAATGCCGACGCATTGATATTACGCCCTTCATGTTGACAACCTCTTGTTACACCAGCATATTCTGGGACATTCCATGATCCACAGAGCGATTCAAGTCATTCTGGATCGTTATGTTCTGAACTCTATAGGAGTCATTGCCTCCGAGACGGGCAAATCGACCACTGGCCGCGATACTGACCAGCTGTAGATCATCCTCTCGCAGCACAGTAGGCACTATCTCATGAAAGATGTGAGGTCAGATTTTTCCGTGATACCTCGACGAAAGGTCCAGTGAAGCTGTAGAGTGATGTTTGTAGGTTTAATTGTTTGCTATCAGGTCCATGAGTGATGGATCGTGACGAGTCGTGGATGTTCCCCGCGCTTCCAAATGGTGGTGGTGCTCAAGTCGATCTTGCGAACACCACACACACATTCTCTTGTATCCCACATTGTTACGACTCGCCTTTTCATTCTTGGACACCAATTGGATATCTCGGACAAGCATCTCTACCAAAAGCATATATTAGCCACCATGGCAGGACTACTACAGTCGAAGTGGGCTGATCCACCCACGCCAGCTGCGACACAAGACAAGAAGCAAACCGAGACCGAGCAAGCTCCCGAGCCAGAGGAACCTGTACCTGCGCAACCTATAGAACTACCCGAGTCTCGTCGCAAATCGGAACACACACTCTCAGCAGCCGCGACTGCCTTTGCGCCATCATCTCCAGCCGCGCCGCCTCCAGATGTCTCGACTATTGACGAATTCGCGCAAACTGGTGGACAAGAGGGAGACCTGTTCGACGATGTGATCCCTGTAGACGAGTCTATGCAGACTCGTCCTTCTGACGACCTTTTCGGAGACGACTTCACTCCATTGGAACAACCAGTCGCCGAGCAAACAGTGGTCGAGTCGCCCGCTGAGCAAGCGCCCGTCGAGCAACCAGCGCCTCGACCTGCGCCACAATCGGCACCGAACAGAGGCAGGGGGGATGGAACACGAGGCCGTGGCCGAGGACGCGGTCGAGGCGGACGGAAGGAACATCAAGGACAACAGAATCACGCGCAATCGGAGCCGAAACAAACCGAGCAAGCCACTGACGAGACACAAACGCCTGCGCAAGCCCCAGAAAACGCACCCACAGGGCCAAAGAAAGAGACGATAGCTTCTGTGCGTGGAGACAGGCGTGGTACAGGCGGCGTGCGCAAGCCTAAGCTCACGGAGACCGAGCTCGCTGAGAAGATGGCACAGATTCAGATCAAGAACGCTTCGCTAACGGCAGCGCATGCGCGCGCAGAAGCTGATGCTGCGTCTTTCGCGGAGAGGGAGCAGCAAGCGAAGGCGCAGTCTGCGCAGCGCGCGAAAGAGGAGAGGAGAGACAGGCAGCAGATGATGGGCGAGCGCGAGCGCAACAGGCTTAGGAAGCTGAAGGCGCTGGAAGGCCGAGAATGGGACGCGGAGAAGAACGAGGATGACTTCTCCAAGGGTGGAAAGTACGATAAGAGGGGCGGTTTCGCGGGCGACAAAGAAGACTACACGGATGGAAGGGAGTATCTCCTACGGGAGCCGAAGGAGAGGCGTGGAGGCGGTGCTGGCGCTGCTGCGAGAGGTGGCAAGCCGGCGCAGACGCAGAGTGCACCGAAGAAGGAGGACTTCCCATCTCTTCCCGCAAAGAGCACCGATGCGGGCGAAGCAGAGTCGAAGAAGGTTAAGGACACCTCTTTCTTCGACAATGCTGCAACCAAGGGCAAATCCTGGGCCGACCAGGTCGAGTCAACTACACCTACTGGTTAGGTTGAAAAGTGAGGACGCTGCACGTCTTAATTGTGAGATGTGTGTTGGAGGAGGCAGTCATTACGCTATTATACCCATATCTGGTACAATTCATTACTCTCGATTCGTTTGAAAGCATTAAGGCAACTGTGCACCAGCCAAAACGATTTGGCTCCAGTGCGCTGGCTATGACGTTTTTGAACGCAACAAAGGGTAACATCAGATGCTAGCATCACAAATTGTTGCAAGCTATCACGATTGCTACACGTTATTTTCAAAAGAGCGTAGTCACTTACTAAGCAATGTGCAACATGGCCTTCAATGAGCCTCGGCAAGACTTTCCGTTTGTAATGGGCCCGACTTCACGCCCTGTCTATGACCGCAATGAATCATTCTGCCAGACCTAATATAGTCAGTGCCTGTCATACTTGTATATCGTTTTGTTCAAAGAGTGCTTTCCCCTGTAAGATCCATTTCTCTCGATACCCATTCCTGCGAGCCTAGTTCGATCGTACGCACACAGTACCTGGTATGCTCACAACATCATACATAAAACCGAATCATGTTATGTACTAACATCATCGACGTCTAGAGCAGAAACTCCCACCAGACAAGCCTTATCTGCAGTCTCCGCTAGTATACTACATCGTCTCATACAAGCGACCACCAGTCATCATGTCCATCAACCTCGGACTCGAAAACGTCCACGTCCTAGTGACCGGAGCAGCCGGAGGCATCGGCCTGCAAACAGTCCACACCTTCCGCCAACTCGGCGCCCGAGTAACAGCACACTACAACAGCAACATCGGCGAGCTCGCAGCGCTGAAAGACATCGTAGCCATTCAAGCCGACGTCCGCGACGAAACTGGCGTCCAGAACTTGCTAAACGACGCCGCCACCAAGAACGGTGGTCCCGTGAGCGTCCTCATCGTAAACCATGGGATCTGGCCGACCAACGATGCGCCTATAATCGACATGGGCCTTGACCAGTGGAGCAACACTCTTGCTGTGAATCTTACTGGGCCTTTTTTGCTTTGTCGAGAGTATCTCAAAGCTCTACGTTCTGCTTCCGATGCTGTCAAGGAAACTGCTAGCATCATCTTCATTGGCTCTACTGCGGGCAAATTCGGCGAAGCTGGCCATGGTGACTATGCTGCTACGAAGTCTGCTCTGATGTATGGGTTGACTCCTACCGTAAGTAACCACAGGCGTAAAGAGAAGTTGATGCTTTGATCTGGCTGACATCAATTCCTCTGCACAGCTTAAGAACGAGATCGTCCGCATCGCGCCGAAAGGACGTGTCAACTCTGTCAATCCTGGCTGGGTCGCTACGCCGATGGCTACCGAGACTCTCAAGGATACTGCTTTTGTTGAGCGTGCGATTTCGACTACACCTTTGCAGAAGGTTGCGAGGCCGGATGATGTTGCGAGGCAGGTGGCAGTGATTGCGAGTCCCGTGCTGAGTGGGCATGTCAGTGGAATGAACATTATGGTAGATGGTGGCATGGAGGGAAGACTGTTGTTCCCCCCGGGATTAGCGTAAGTGGTCGTTGCGTGGCATGCTTGTCCCTTGATGGCGAAACTGTCACCAAAGCGCGCATTATCGATGGTATGTCTGAGGCAACAAATAGGAATCTTGCTTATAGATGGGCGAGTGCAAGTGAAGATCAACACAAGACCATCGTTGGTCATGAAATCAAGGTACGAACATCTTTATAGATCCCCAAAACACCCACACAAGCCTCACGACGATGCTGCGCAAACTTTAACATCCAGCGAAATGTTGTCAAGCAGGGGGCGAGGAATCGAACTCTCCGAACAGCTAGGGTGAGGTTTGATCGTTCACTGTTGATGTCAATGCGCCGTCGCGATTGCTGGTCATGTGTCCTGGCCAGTGTCACCAGTCACTTCTTTCCCCGTCACTGCCGCCATTCTTCGTAACAGTCTCACCCGAAACATCACCAAAATCTTCTTGCCGCCTTCCCGGATAAGTTTCTGCTGTTTTTTAAGCAAGAAGCTGAACCACCACATCCATACCACAGAAATACAAGGTAAGCGCAAATTCCTCCCAGCATGAATAACGATCGGCCGAGGCGGCGCAGGCGAGGCACCAGCAATGGCGATGGCACAGGTGAAGAAAGTGTGAAGAGTGAAGAGCAAGTGAGACCCCAACCCACCCCAGTGCCCAGCAGTGTCAGCCTCAACTCAAAATCAGCAACCCACGTCGCCAACATCGTCTTCCGCCGTCCACAACAATACAACTTTCCCGTCTTCCAATTCGACTGCCACGATTGTCTTGCGACATGCCAGTACATCCGCGCGAGCCTCCAAGCTGGTCCCGAGGAGCTTCGACCGCTCGTTCGAATTGAAGATCAGAAGCTCGATACCCTCGCTCATCGCAAAAAGGGCTGCCTACACCTCCTCGAGAGCGCAGCAATGCTGGACGGCAATCCGGCGACACCGATATCTGTGCTTTCACTGTACATACCTGGAGACAAGCACATGCGGTACTTCTGGACACTGATGTCGCCCGTCAGTCTGCTCACCGAGTTGACAAGGCGTGGACTGCTCGGCCCAGCAGTGGAGATCCCATACTACGACAATCCGCCTGCTCACTCGAAAACCGGCCACGTACTAGCTTCGCGCCATCACATGCTCTTCGAATGCATCGCCGAGAACTTCCTCAAGGCCACCACTTTCCCGCACTCTCCAGAATACCACACCGCATCCCTGATCAGCGACGTCTGCCCTTCGATCACCGACCCCACCACCGCTCGTGGACGCATCGAGTCGGACTACGACTTACACGTCTCTTCTCACGCCACTCCACCTGACGGCAAAGATCTCAGCGACGACCGCTACATCTTCGAACTCCACGAAGCTGAGCGCGCTCTAGCCTCACTCGTCCACGCGCATTGCGCGGAATACCTCTTGATCAAACGCCAGTACTTCAAAGCTTTCTCCCGCGACACGGTCTTACACGCAGAGAAAGTCCGACGAGCAGTCGCACACAATCGAAACCAAAGCAGCGCTTCCAGGCCCGCCGCGCAACACCAAAATCCCAGAGAGTCCAGGCCCTCCACGCCTGTCAATACTGCTTCTACGAATGACGGCGAAGAAGACGAGCACTCACCGGCTGACACACCCAATTCGACCCCATGGGCGGCCACCACCCGTTCGCGCGCTCGCTCCAGCTCAGTGGCGGTCGCGCTCCCTACCTTCGATCAGTCCACGCGAGTGAGCGCTGCTCAGATAGGAGCGCGGAACCGCGCGCTTCAAGTGCGGACCAAGAACGCTCATGCTAAGGCTGTGGAGGCACAGACGGGTTGGAGTTTTGTGAGGTCGAAGAAGTTGGTTCGTGGATGGCAATTGTTGGGGTTCTTGGATGAGGAGAGAGTGTTGGCTGTGCTTGATGGGGGAGATGATGGAGATGAAGGCGGTGGAAGTGGTGATGAGTGATGAGTGATTATGGAGGAGGTGATAAGGAGTGATTGTGGAGGTTGGAAATGACTGTTTGAACTTGATCGTACTGGTCCAATATCGCTCGAACGAGGCGACTGACAGGAGTAGCTGGAACCTCCTGCTGCGAATTGGATCTGATGATGTAGTGCGACTTTCTGGAAACAAGTCGATCGGTGTAGTGTAAGATTAGCAAAACGAAATCGCGACTCACCTCTATCAAGGAGATTGGCGGATGTGAGTGTGGAGATCTCATCGCATCCACAAACCGTTGCTACAGCCAGTCATCACTTCGCAAAGCCAACGGCATCCCCCTCATCTCGATGTAGACAGTGCACGGTCGAACATGGGAGGCTGGAGATTCGTGATATAGGCTTCTTGTACACTGAAGGTATACAAATCATCTTGCATATCTCTTGCTGGTCACGCAGTGATTTATAGTCACTGTTGCTGGGCGACTGACGTTGGTCAACAAATAGAGTTGCGGCGGGCGGCGTGAAGACGACAAGGAAGCAAGCGAGCCAAAACACGGATGGCTGGACAAGGAGCCGCTCTGCTATGACCGCATTTCCGTGGCGGGATAGCGTGAAGAAACACCCACGCCCGAGCATCTCAGCGTGGGATCTGGCCACCGTAATTTAGTATGATATAATATGATCGATATAGCTCGAGGTATAACAAGGTTCAATCATTGTGGATATTAGAATGCACTGAAGAAGGCTCGGGCTGTGGCTTGCTTTGCTTTGCTTTGACGTTGACAGCGGGAGTGGCTCGTGGCTCGGAAGGCGCGCTTGCTTCCTTCCTTCCAGCGCTAACTTGCAAGCTGCCTCCAAACATCAACAGCCATCTCCGTCAACAACACCCTTTTCCAGCCCCCAACCACGCCAACACCACCGCTCTCTCGCCCAAACCACACGTCGCTCCCTCTAGTGTGTGTGTTTTTCGACACGACCATCTCGCTTTGCACGCCCAAATATTGTTGCTCGCGGTCAATGGCCTCGTCCTAAAGCGCGTTCCTGTCGCGCGTGTCTGCCCCGCCAGCAGACGCTTCCCGTCTGCCAATCCCTCCTATGGCAGCAGCACACACCCTCAACCCTCAGGACCTCGTCAGCATGGCCTCTCGAAGGGCTCCTCTGGCCACTGTGCCCAACGCCGTAAACTCGCCTTTCCGCGGCTCGCAGCCCCTCGCCGGAAAGCGCACGCGAGCTCCGCTGGGAGAAAATGTATATGGACAACCGCCGACCAAGAAGCAAATCCTCGAAACAAACACCGTGGACGGAGAGAACGTGGACCCGCATAGGAGGACTGGTGCTACCGTCATCTCGCACGACAAGCTGGACGAGCCCTTCTCCACCAAGCGTACAAGCAATGCACCACCAACAGCCTTTGAGAGGAAACTGGCTTCAGTACGCGAGAAGAAGCCCACATCTCAGTCTCAACAGCAGCAATCACGCGTTGACCGTCCTCAGGCAGCCAAGGGTGACAACCTTGAGAATGTTCGCCAGTGGCAACGTCATTACCGACGTCAATTTCCTCAATTTGTCTTTTACTTTGACAGCGTGCCAGACGAGATCAAGTTGAGGGCTATCAAACAAGTGAGGTCGCTTGGAGCAGTAAGTACATGTTGTGTTCATCACACTCACTCCCACTGACATTCAATAGCGCGAAGAGAGGTTCTTCTCAAATGCTGTCACCCACGTGGTGACAACACGTCAGATCCCGTCTGAAGTCACCAACATCAGCCCAGATGATCAAACATCTATCAAACGTGAAGATGCACATGGAAGAACCACCCTCACGGCTGCACTGTCACAGGACCAGCGCAAGACCACAAGCTTGCTTGATGCCAGCCTACAGCGTCGTGTTCAGACACAAGGTGGGCACGTGGCAGCTGATGCCGACTCACGACGTGGCGATTCACGTGCCGCAGACATCCTAACCAAGGCTCGTGAGCTTGGAATCAAGATATGGGCTCTTGAGAAGCTTCAGCGGGTGCTCAGCACCATGCTACAAGCCGACACTGGTGAACAGGGTGCCACCCAGGATGCACGTCCAACTACCAGCACCCGTGCTGTCACAAAACCAGCAAAAGCTGATTTGGAGCAACTGCTCCGCAACGAGAAAATCAACGGTCCTGCTGATCGTGATATGACCGTCGCCGCCCAGGACATGTGCACATTCCGAGGTTGCTACATTTACGTACACGACATGGACGAAAGGACGAAACCAGTGATGGTGAGAGACTACAATAAACCTGCCACCAAGGAACAAGGAAAGTGGCCACAGTTCAGACTGACTGGACCTGGTCGTTGTCCGTTCATCGAGGATCCTGGCCACACGAAGAGGTTGATGGAGCAGGAGCGCAAGGCTGCAGATGACAAAGCTCAACAGGAGATTGCAGCAAATAGGCGCACTAGAGCGACTGCAGCAATGGAAGAGAACCCCCGAGATCTTAGGCGATCGCCTCGCAAGGTGTCCCAGCCGAACGATCTTGCGAAGCCCCTCGACCCTCCAAAGGTTGTTCCCACCAAGCGCCCGCACGAAGTGTCAACAGCACATGCCTCGACAGAAGATGTGCAGATGCCGCCGCTCTTCGGAAGTGCCCAGGTTAGTCGTCGTGGCATGCCGCGCATGGTTGGTGGTGAACCTATTGCATCCGGTCTCCAGCACTCGAACGTCACCTCTGCAATCAGGTCGCAGATCGTTTCCTCCAACATCTCGTCTACCGCTCCAGGCCTCAACCGTCGCATTCCTGATAGCAAGGAGGTGTCGGCACTCAAGCGCAAGGTGCTTGAACGGGGGGCAAGCAACAACATCAACTCTGCTCAGAGTGTGCCCTCCTCGTTCATGAACGACATGCGTGGGGCTCTTAATGACGATCCGCAAGGCCCGCCACCACGTGCAGCCAAACGAAAGGCACAAGAGACTCTTGGTGTTGTACTTGAGGGCAACGAGAACAGCCAGGCCGATGCGAAACGACGCAAGGCCGCACCGAGGAAGAAAGCGACAGAGAAGGAGCCGAAGCCTGGGTACTGCGAGAATTGCCGCGATAAGTTCGATGACTTTGATTCGGTGAGTTGATGTTCATGATACCGTGTAATCCTGAGCCCCTACTGACGTTCGCCCAGCACATCCAATCGCGTAAACACCGCAAATTCGCAATGACCCAGGATAACTGGACCGAACTCGATGCATTGCTCGTCCAGCTGAAGCGTCCACACAAAGAGCACTGACGAGGCTACGTCTCAATGAATTGAAAGAAGTTAACAATATACGCTAATCGAAGCGTGGCTAATACGATCACCCCTTCTCATTTGTATCCTGCCCCAGATCCACTCACACACGACCATGCGGCGACGCATGGCAAGCATTGGCGTTTTCTTATCATCCATCCGTGACTTCGCAACAACAGGGGCGGCATCCAACGTCTGATTTTCCTTGTTCAATCCATGCTCTATACCTTTTCGACTTCATCATCCTGGCGGCGGCGGTGGTCTCGCGACAAGAGATGGGAATACCCCTGGGCCTTTTCTCCACTACGGACTGCACGCATCTGGGTGGGCTGCTTCGTCTCTCGGAATCTACTATATTGTTTCACTTTTTGTCGTCACAGATGAGAGAAACGACCGAGCCCTGTTCACCTTTGCTTTGTCTTTTCTGAGCGAAATGCCTTTTATTCTCGTAGGCGATGCTTACGTTTTACTCAATTCGAGAGCGGTTGATGTGCATCAAGCTTGCTTGTTATTTTGTGTTTATTTAGAGCGGGTAGAATTGATCAAATGATTATATGCTTATGAGCGTTTTCTGTTTTGACTTTGACTTATTGATTTTGAGACGCGCTCTTGGGAAATTTTGTGATAGTGCCAGTAACGTCGTGGAAGGGGGAAGAAGAAGAAGAAGAAGAACGAGGTCGTAGAGTGTACTTGTGAGTAAGTGGACTTGAATGTGCATATGGCAGGCGTTGTACGTCTCTCGATGGTATTGGTTTGTCTCAACCTGGGTGGTCGATAGCACGGCGATCATCTATTGGGACATTCGTGTTATCTCGATGAATATTCTGATGCTGGTCGCTTTGGAAATTCAGTTAGGTATTTGATCGAAGAAATATGAGAACAGCTGTTTGTGTGTTCGGAGTCAACAAGCGTGAGATCTTTGTTTAAGCGTAATATGTCTTTCCATAACGCGTCTGTGTCAAGTGTCTTGATATGCATCGCAAAAGCGACGCCTGGTGCGGTGGAGCTAGGCACTTTCGCTGCGTGAAGCTCAAACAGGCACGACATCAGCTCCACTCCTCGACTTCCATCACCGGATCCAGCTCGCCCCAGTCCACGCGCCTCGTAAACTACTCGCATCGCATTTCTTGCCGCCCTCTTTCACTGCTATAGAAACTTGCTACGCAATCTCATCAGAAGCTGCAAATTCTACCGAACCGTCACCGCCACAACAAGGAAGCAGGAAGCTCACTCTCGCCTGATCTCAACTAGCCCTCCCACGCGAAACTAAACTACAAGAAACAACACCACACAAAGCCAAAGAACCAACCATGGCCTCTCCCCAACCACACTCCTCCTCCCCATCGCCACCCTCTCCCTCCTCAGTCCCACCAGAACCCGATGCCGATAACGCCGACGCCACCCTCCCCATGACGATGGCCGCCTCCGTCGTCCTCGACCACCTCCCCAAAGATGCCACGCGCGCACTCGAAACTGCGGGTGAGATTGAATTGGCGAAAGGTACATGTCTTCCTCTCCTCTCCTGTCTCTCTATCAGAGTCCAAACATGTTTGCTCTCATGACCCCAGCTGGACACACACGACTAACAAAGCCTACAAACAGTAACGATCCGCCTCTCCCCCCTCCCCAACACGCCCTCGCTCCGCCAACCGCGCTTCAAGTGCTCTTCGAACCAGCGCTTCGAGTCCATCGTGCGGTTCCTGCGGAGGAAATTGGGGCTCGGGGAGCACGAGGGGGTGTTCTGTTATGTGAATTCTGTGTTTGCGCCGGGGTTGGATGAGGGGGTGGGGAATCTTTGGAGGGTGAGTTTTTTCTTCTTGTTCCTTTCTTGTTTCTTTCTTGTTTTTCTTTCTTCTTTCTTTTATTCACTTGGGTGGTGTTGACGGACTTTGCTGACGATAATTGCTTGTTGTAGTGTTTCAAGACGGGAGAGGAGTTGGTGGTGAGTTATAGTGTTACGCAGGCGTTTGGATGACAGGGTGGGAAGTTTGTTGTAGATCATGGAGAGGTATATCAAGTGTATCTTGAATAATTAGAGAAATGCTAACATGAGGTATCTAGATGATGAAGCGTGGCAAAATATGGCCAACAAGATGCAACGGACATGCGAAGGTGAAGGCCTGCGCGGAGGCAATAAGACAGTCAAAAGGCAGACTTGCTCAAGAAGAACCAGAAGCCTTCTCCATTTCCTCGACGACTCGCTGGAGCTCGGCCACCTCTTCCTTCGGCATGGGGTATGTGTGCTCCGGCGCCGGGTAACTTCTTCCTTTCACTTCACTCTTGTACGCCTCGATCGCACGAGTAGCCTCTCCCCAGACATCGCCAAACTTCTTCGCAAACTTGGGCAAGAAGCGTCCCGGAGGGTAGTTGCCAAGCATATCGACTTGCACCAGCACCTGACCAGAGCACGATACGCCAGCACCAATGCCGATTGTCGGAATGCGTAGCTTCTCTGTCACCAGCGCTGCGACCTCAGCCGGCACAGCCTCGAGCACAACTCCAAAGGCACCGGCCTCTTGCACCGCTCTCGCGTCTTGCAGCACCTTCAATGCGCCGGCAGTGCTCTTGCCCTGGACGCGGAAGCCGCCCAAAGCATTCTGTCTCTGCGGCGTGAGGCCAACATGAGCCAACACAGGAATACCCGCGCCGGTGATCTTGGCAATTTGCGGCGCCATCTCCTCCCCTCCCTCCAACTTGATAGCATGCACACGACCCTCCTTCACCAGCCGAATCGCGCTCTGCAAAGCCTGCTCGGGCGAGACCTCGTAGCTGCCCATGGGCAGGTCGGCGACGACGAACGCCGCTTTCGCGCCGCGCATGACGCTGCGGCTGTGCAGGATCATCTCCTCGAGGACGACTTCGGAGGTGTCTTCCATTCCCAAGGCAACCATGGCCAGCGAGTCGCCGACCAGGATGATGTCCATGCCGGCTTGGTCGGCGGCGTGGGCGGAAGGGAAGTCATGGGCGGTGAGCATGGTGATGGGCTCTTTACGCTTGTGCATGGCGGCTATGGTGGGCAGGGTGACTTTTTTGCGGGTGCTGGTTGAGGCGCCGAGCGGGGAGTGGGAGGAATGTCTGATGGTGGTGGGCTGTCTTGGTTTGTGTGCTGCATGTTGGACACTCGGGCGGTTCAGGCAATTTCTGCTTAGAGCGACAGCGCAGGCTGGCGAGGCGGCAGAGAAAGTGGATGGTATTATTGTTGTTGCCGCTTTGGACAACAAGGCACGCGACATGTTTGCGCTCATCCTGGGAATGCGGATGGTGGGTTATGGGATTTTGATTGTGGATGGTTCGAGTGGTGAGGATGTGTGATTGACGGGCTTGAGTATGACTGCTCCATGATTTCTGCGGTGGGTGGGCGGTGCGGAAGTACTGGTCGCGGTGCTGTACACAATTCTACATTGTAGGTGTGAGAATCGGACGAGCGAGAAGTTTGGCTGGCCCTCGGCCTCGGCTTTGTTTTGTCTGGCTTTGGCTGGACGGGTGAGAAACAAGGGTCCATCCGGAGATGCGATGCTTAGAATGAGCAATTGCATTTGTAAATGGCTGCTTGAGGCTGGAATAGTGATTGTTGTATAATCCTGCCGAGGTCTTTCGAACATACAGGTGCTTTCATGTCGTTGTGAGATGTTGTGCTTGCCGCAAGGGTTGATCTGATATGTGCTGATCGACAACGATCGTCCATCATGGTGGGGGTATTCCTGAAGCTCTCTACACGCCTGTACTTTCTTCGTTTGCTAGAGTTGGCCAAGGTAAGGTAGCTCTTCTGTGGAATGGTGTTGTATGCTCTTAGCTAAGGTATACTGTATGACTAGATACCAGTCACAGCTTTGTCATAGTGTCGCATATCAAAGGGGCAATGGTGAGCATGTGACCACTGCTGTCTCTTATCTTATCGCACACATTAAGCCGCCGGCTTTCGGCCGTGCAATCGGAAGCTCGTCATGTCATGTGTCCAGCGTGACCTGACCTGGCGTATTGCTCCATTCTCGACCAACCAACCTGCATGCATGCTTGCTCCTGTCCTGATTCATAACCTTAACTGCAACTTGCCTCTGCTGCTCCTTCCTCTTCTTCCACATCTGCCACATTCACTGCTCAACCACTCCCAACCTGCATACCTGACGCCGCCTCACCAGATCCAAACCCAGCAACCGCTCACCTCAGACACACAAGCTTCAACCGAGCGGGGCATACCTACTGCGACACCTTGATACGTGCTCTCACACCTCAACTCACTGCATAAGCCGCTGCCTGCGTCTTGCTGTGCGATCCTTTGTTGCCGCCCGACGAGCATCCCTGCTTATCCGCCACCAAGCACCGAGGCACCGAACATCGTCTAAAGCGACTGCTTTATCACCCCACAAGACCTGGTTGGCGCGCCAGACGAGACACCGACTCTGAGTCTGCGTGAAAGAGCACAACACAGCCATCATGTCCAGCCCAAAGCGTAGAATCGAGACCGACGTCATGAAGATGTTGATGAGCGACTACGAAGTCACTCTGGTCAACGACAACATGCAGGAGTTCTACGTCCGCTTCAAGGGCCCAGAAGAGAGCAAGTATCTCCCGATAGCAAGTTGTCAACTAGTCTGAAAGAAATCAAGCTAACCAACATCCCACAGCACCCTTCCTCGGCGGCCTCTGGAAGATCCACGTTGAACTACCCGATCAGTACCCCTACAAGTCGCCCAGCATCGGCTTCGTCAACCGCATCTTCCACCCTAACATCGACGAGCTCTCCGGCAGCGTGTGTCTCGACGTCATCAACCAGACATGGTCACCAATGTACGACATGGTCAACATCTTCGAGGTCTTCCTCCCACAGCTCCTGCGCTACCCCAATCCGACGGATCCGTTGAATGGCGAGGCGGCGGCGCTCCTGATGAAAGAGCCAAAGGCATACGACATCAAGGTTAAAGGTGAGTTGTTGGAGAACTGCATTCGATAGCTGGACACCAAGTGGGAATCTATGAACGAGAAGAATAAGAGACAAAGCATATACTAACGGCATTCTCTCACAGAGTACGTCGCCAAGTACGCCACAAAGGAACAAGTCGACGAAGCCGGCGAGCAGTCAGACGAGAGCGACGACCTGAGCAGCGTCGGCAGCTACGGCGACGACGACGAAGATGAGGTTCAGCCCGCTGGCACCATGGAAGTTTGAAACAACCAAGAACCTTTGCGCAGCGCATCCTCTTTACAGCGCAGCATCTCGATCGGGCGACATACGGAGTTTCAGCATTCTCTACGGTCCAGGTTTCAATCTCAACTCTTCCTTGCTGCAGGCTTTTGCTACGGAGTGCGGTGCAATTGGATGATTGGAGTCAGTTTCCATAATGGAACGGCTGGCAAGCAACAGGATGGCGTTTATGGCGTTCTGACACGTCTCTTGGACATTTGGATTTTTGTGCTTTGAGGATTTGGCGTAACGACGGGTATGAATCGTTCAGAACAAATCGGCTATGGATGGAATAGCAAGGCTTTCCACCAAATGATTGAGGTGGTACGGTAGTGGCATGAATGATGGGCAAGTTTGGTCAGTTTGACACATCTTGTCAAAGTCCTAGATATGCACAATGCCACCTCGCCTTTTCTCATGATAGCCGCTTTCTATCTCCTTGCCTTCACTAGCGTGATGCCGAGACGATTTAGAGCTATCGCTTCCTCATAAATTGACCTTATTGGACACAATGTCGCCAGCGACCTGGGCAATGGCCAATGCCCTGTTACTGCTGCATGACCTCCTGCAAGTCCTACTGTCAGCAACAGAACTTCCCCTTTGCTGGCCGAAAACACCCAGGAGCTGATCGCAATTCTACTTGGCGGCGTAAATCCCTCTGGTCGATCCGCGCAAGAGACTGGGATTGCCGGGGCCTTCCAAAAGTTAGCTGCTGACATCTCGCGGCCCCGGTCTTTGCCTTGCTGCTTTGCGCTTGATGGAAGGATCCTATGTCGCTACATGGTTTGGACACTTCGTTGCTGCTATCAAAACTGACACTGATTATTATCGCCTGCTTGTTTTTTATTTTCTCTCAAGACTGCAAGTTGGATCTCATTGTTCTGAGCACCTGGTTTGTTGATGTAACGCTGGTTCGATTCTCGAGAGGTGGGAATGGTTGGGGTTGGGATGATATTTATGAAATGAATTTCTTGCCACACAATCGCCAAACACTGGGTTGGGGCTAGGATAACCTCTTCAGCAACAATATCCATGAGGATTCCTGACGAGTGAGTGACCAAGCCACTCGACCTTCCTGCCGGCACAGAGCAAGCCTGCTTAACAAATAACCCAACAACTTCCATCCGCCAGACAGTAAAAGTCAGAGGAAGGAAGGGCAGCTCATATGGCAGGCACAGGGCACACCACAAAAACCTCTTATCTATCTACGGGCACGCGTCTCCCAGCGTGCACGAAGGATCGTAGGGCTTCGTCGGACAATCCCTCTCGAAGAAATAAAACGACGACCCCACCTTAGGATCATCAATCGAGTTCGCGACAAAATTGTCCACCAGGTTGGTGTAGTAGAAGCATCCGGTCGGGCGGTGCGAGACGAAATTGTCGATTATAGCGTACGCTTTGCAGTCCGGGCGCGCTTTGCAAATCGCCGCGCAGCCTTTCTGCGTGGTGCCGGACTCGATGTATCCGCTGCCTGGGTTGCCGAGGTCGTAGCCTTGCACGCCGCAGATCGGAGAGGAGAAGGGGAGGGGTGGCGAGGTGGAGGTGATGGTGCAGGAGGCGTCGTAGAAGTAGTAGGGGCTGCGGGTCGCGGAGAAGGAGGCGTAGTCGTAGGGGGTGAAGTTGTTGTCGGTGCCGGCGGCGTAGAGGTAGCAGGTGTTGTTGCCGACGGCGAAGGATTTGCAGGTGCTGCTGTCGCTGGCGCAGAGGGCGGAGCAGAGTTGGGGGGTGGTGGCTGTGGTGTCGACTTTGTACGCTGGGGCGCTGGCGGTGTCGTGGCCTGAGTTGTCGTAGCCGAAAGTTCCACAGGTCTCAGCCGTGGCGAGGCCGGTGGCGAGGAATAGGGTTCCGAATGTGGTTGACTTCATGGTTGGGTTGGGAGTGTGTGATCGATTCCTGTGGTGATTGAAGACTTGGAGGATGTCGCAGATATGGAATTGACTGGCGACGAGGCAATTATAAGAGAGACAAAGCACGGTGGCGAGAGTGTAGTAGGCGAGAATATAGCACGGGAGAATACAATAGGCGAGGTGAATCCTTTCGCTCTATTTGAATTTATTCTTGTGCGTCTATACAGCGTGGTCTGCCGAGAATACGAGGTAGGGTTTGGAACGAGGTTTGGCTAAATTAGCGCTGTACTACCGCCCGTAAATATGTATTGTTGAGGTTTAGCCGATCCAAATCTGGATCTAATGAGTACTATTGATGTGTCTATAGAGGTAGGATCAGCATCTAAATACAGGCCGTGAAATGCGGACGAGAACAAGACCAGCTAGCTCATCGCTTCCGTTCATTCTGGGTCTTCGCAGGCTAAAAGAAGGATAGCACGATAATCCTTCGTACGGCTATGGGCGCCTAGAAAAAATCGGTACCTGCATCGTCGTCTTGCCGCTTCCGCTCGTCCCGGTACTCGTTCGTTGATGAGCATAAGATGTGTAGACCAGATGACTTGGCAGTCGACTGTAAAGCTCCTTTAGTGTAGTTTTGTACAGTCAGCTACAACGTTAGCTTCTCTCGCTTCTATAGTAAAGGTACATGTGTTTTGCAGCGAAGGACAAAGTCGATTAGGTTCGAGTAGGGGTCCATGTTGAGAAACGCAACACAACCCTAGACTAACCGGAAGACACGGCCACGTCGCTTCGGATCCATTCTCAGCTCGGAATTAGCCGTACCTAGGTGGTCCGCATACTGCCATCACGGTCTCTGGGGACAGGCAGCTAATGGCCTACATATAACGGGAAGATGCTGTCCATCGACCGGAGGAGCGGTGACTGCATGTGTAGTGCCAAATGTGGCTTTGAGGAGGCAGGGCCGGGGAGACAGGTGATTCCTTCAATGTTAGATGGAATTCTGGATGAAACGTTTACTAGAGTAAAGGGCGAAATGGAAGATGAAATGGAAGATGAGAGTGGGAGGTATAGGAAGTGGTGATTGAAGTGGTGATTGAAGTGGTGATTGAAGTGGTGATTGAAGTGGTGATGATTGTTAGGGTTAAGGTTGCCATAGGTGTTGTTGTTGTGCAAGTAGGACATTCTCATGATAGCAACACTGAACTTGCTGCAATGAAAGTCGTCGAACTACTAGAGTAGCTCATAGCATATCGTTTCCAGGTTACGACATACCTGAGCTGGTCTTGTTCAGTGTGTGACATAAATGTACATATGCCCTTGATGATCTTCACAGAACCCTTAACGCTAGCCAAACCAAAACCCCGCTCCCACAGCTCCTGCCTTGTTTGTTCCTTCGTCTCTTATCTACACCCTTGACTTGACATTACGACTATATGAACCAATGACCATGGGGGTTTCCTAACAAGCTTGCAACATGCAAAGTTGCGCACGCGAAGCAGGCAAATGTAAGCCTTTGGCACCGGGATCCAACAGGCCGGGCCCAATCCATGACGATAACCGAGTCCATCGATGCATCTGAACAATCCGGAGGATGCAGGTGCAGCCACAATGTATGCACGAGCGAATGCTGGGCAACACCCTGTTCTGCTATAGGCCAATCGGCAATCTGAAGCGCTATCTCATGTAGCATTGAGACACTTGAGCTCTGCCGAGCCCTTGGGTCAGCTCGTGCACCATCAAGACTATTGTAGGTTGTTTCCTACCTTCTGTCCATTTTGTACTGCAACTTGTACCTCTCAGTGCGGATTCGCTTGCTTTCTAGCTCGCTTGTGCTATCGAGATGGATATCGAAAAACCACCAGTAAAGCCGCTTTCTGACGAGCAGGACGTGGCGCACGATGCGGATGACAAAGTCAACGTCTCCGGCCATGTGCAGGAGCTGGACCGGTCTTTCAGCGTCTGGAGTATTTGCTGCATCGGCATTATGAACAACAACGCGTGGGCTTCTGGCGGCGGCAGTCTGGTCATTGCACTATACAACGGCGGCGGACCAGGCGTTCTCTATGGCCTCATGGCAGCTACATTCTTCTATACCTTTATCGGACTGTCTTTGGCGGAGCTTGCATCTGCGATCCCGTCGTCGGCAAACGTCTATCACTGGGCTTCTGTGACTGCTGGACCAAAGTATGGGCGCGTTTGTTCGTGGTTCGGTGGCTGGTGGAACAGCCTGGCGTGGGTCTTTGGCACGTCGTCGGTGTGTCTTTTCGGCGCCAATGCTGCTGTCGCCATGTACTCGCTGTACCATCCTGACTACGTTCCGGAACGCTGGCATATCTTCTTCGCTTTCCTGGGGATTGCGTGGTTCGACAATCTTCTTGTCATGTTCGGGCAGAGGTTCCTAGCCAGAGTGGCTAATGCGAGTGGCATACTTTGCATCGCCTTATTGGTCATCACGGTTTTGGTTTGTGCTATTATGCCGTCTATGACTGGCGCTGGATACGCTAGTAGTTCTTTTGTCTGGACGGAATTCACGAACTTGACGGGCTACAGTAGCTCGGGATTTGTATTCCTGGCTGGTATGCTGAATGGTGCTTATACCATTGGGACTGTGGATGGCGTCTGTCATTTGTGCGAGGAGATACCCAATCCTCGTGTGAATGTCCCAAAAGGAATCGCGGCGCAATTGGGCGCAGGGTTTCTGACGACGTTCTTCTTCTTCATTGCCATTGTAAGTTGCGAGCCCCCAGGTGAAACCACACAATACGTGAACTGACCATTTCCACACAGCTCTATGGCGTCACATCCCTCGACGACGTCTTCAACACCAACATTGTCTCCCTTCCTCTGGCAGCAATGTACCAACAAGCCACTCGCAGCAACGCCGGCACAATGGGCCTACTATTCATCTTCCTTCTCGACTTCCTCATCGCCATTCCCGGCGCCTACGTCGTATGCGGCCGAATGCTCTGGACAATCGCCCGCGACGACGCAACACCGGCTTCAGGCTGGCTGCGCCATGTTTCTGCCCGCTGGCGTAACCCGCTACAGGCTCAATTTGTGTGCGGTTGCTGCGTCACTGTGCTCGGATGTATCTACATTGCTTCGGATAGGGCTTTCAACGCGTTCGTGGGCACGTTTGCAATTTTGACGACGCTGTCGTATCTGACTGCAATCTTGCCGCATTTGATCACGGGGAGGAAGAACGTGCGTCCTGGACCGGTAAGTCCTGCTCCTTTTCCCACCGCTCTCCAGCGAAACAAAACGCATCGACAAAATGTCTAACAGTCTCTCAAGTTCTACATCCCCTCCCCCTGGGGCCCCATCGTCCTCGCCATTGCAAGCGCCTACATCATCGTCTTCGACGTCATCTTCATGTTCCCGTACTCGATGCCCGTTAGCGTGGCTACCATGAACTACTCGTGCGTGATGGTAGGCGGCATCACGATCTTGCTTGCGCTGGGGTATGCGTGGAAGAGGAAGCATGAGTACGTTGGGCCGCAGGTGGCGTTTGAGGGCAGGGATGATGTGCTTGTGGGAGTTGTGGGGTTGACTAAGGAGGAAGAGGAGGAGAGGAGGAAGAAGGGTAGTGAGGCTGCGGTGTAATGAGAGATGTATCTTTGGTAGAAAACCATGATGAACTTGAATATTTTGACGAAGCAGCGTAGCCTTGGGTGGGCGAGACCTTTTGACTTGAACCTTGAAAGTGGCATGCCGGACCTCACGACCAAGAATTGTCAGCAAGATTTTAACACTTATCCTTGGAATGTCGTCTAGAGAAACTTCGTGGAGTACTCAAGTCGCCTCCTGCAAACCTGGACTGCCCTCCTGTCGCTCAAGCAAGCTCCGCACTTTCTCGTCCATGCCTAACCACTGGAAAATGCGCCCAGCGCTCGGGTACCCGTCCATATGATTCAACAACCCCAGCACAGAAGCCGAATACCACCTCAATCTCTCCGGCAAACCGACCTTCTCCTTTCCAGCCATCCTAGCGGTCAACATCGTCAACTGCATCAACATCGTCTCGTCCGACGACGGCTCCGCGGTCAATACTTGCAGCATGGCGTCCAGAGTATGCTGCGTGCTGCGGCATAGTGACTGGATTTGTTCTTGGACTTTCACGAAGTTTGGCTCGTACTGTGGGTTGGCGCTAAGCTGGGCGAGTCTTTCGAAGCTGGTGAGGAGACTTTGTAGGTCTTCTGTGATCTCTGGGACGATGGTTGCGTCGCGGGAGTGGTGCATCTGGAGGATTTTGAGGATGTTCAGGGCGCGGGAGGTGGAGGCGACGAGGCGGGCAAGTTGCTGGGAAGTGGATGCTTGATCGCGTGATTGATCGGGATTCGTGTTTTCGCTCTTTGTGTTCGGGTTGGTTTGCTCTGCTTCTTGGGTCTCAATGGTCTCCAATGGAGTTCCAGGGTTGCTTATGAACCAGGAGCCACTGGTGGGAGCCTTCTTGGTATCCGGTCTCTGTGATTCTGATATAACATCATTTGTTTTGAGTTCGGATTCGGGCTTCCTGTATTGCTGATACGAAGTCATCTGATGTTGCAATGCAGCGAGAGCAGAAGCTGCTCCTTGGAGTCTCGGTTGCTTGTTTTGCGCGGTCACGTCGCCGAGATCTAGTAGTGCTGCGTCCTCTGCTTCAATGACACCAGATGCGGCTAGCATTCGAAGTCGCATTCCTAACTCGCGCTCAACGATCAAGGCATCGCGATGTGCACCACTACCCGGGGGATTGAACGACTGCGCATTGAAAGGGACGAGTGCAAAGTCGTACACGAATTCACCAACAGACCGATAAGCGCGAGCCTCGATCTTCTGCTCGATCTCGGATAAATCCATGGGCTCTTTGATAATGTCGTAGTACTCGGGGACGATTTGCTTGTTGACCTTACGATGGAACCATTTCGATGGAACGGAACCACTGGCCGAATGTTAGTGTTTTATCGTTTGGATGGAATTGTGGACATCTATACGCACTATTCGTCTCTGTAGTCGCAGATGTGTTGCAGCACCTCTTGCATGCCATTCCACTGTGCGGCAGTCACGTTAGGGTGGGTCTCCAGTGCAGGTTTTGTTGTGGAGTTTCCAGTCTGTGCAAGTCGTTCGTGTGGCGTCCGGCCGGTTTTGGCCAGGCTTGTGTTGGATGAATTGTGCAGATGTTCCCAAGGATTCGGAAGGCTTTCATGGGAGTCAGATGTTGACTTAGGCACGGGCTGCTCGCGTCGATAGAGGTTCATGTACTTGTCTGTACGCTCAGAGAAGTATTGGCCCAATGCTTTCTCTCCAGGAGCACTTGCGCGATGAGGGAAGTGTTCTTGTTCAGGCGAAGCTGTCCTTCTGGGCGATTCGGCAAATACCGAGTAGGAACCGCACTTGGGGCAGTCACGCAGGTCTGCTGCCAAAGTGGAGACCCATGTGTTATGACACGAGTAACACCTCAGCATCCGCGGAGGTCGTTCCATAACTGCTTCTTCGCTTTGGATAGTATCGTTGTGGCTCGATTCGGGCTCTTCGCTCGTGGCGCCAGGAGCATCAACTTGATGCGGGAATTCTGAGATCAGCGTCGAAATGGTTGAATCACGAGGGTAAACTTCTGCAGCGTCTGCCCCAGTTCGTAGGTCATGGCGATCCGAGAGAGCTTCTGATCTTGAGGCGGAGAATGACAATCTCGCGCGCTCCTCCATCAAGATGGTTGTAAATCGACTGCGTATCCGCGGAGCGCTGCCATGAAGCTCAAATTGTACCCGCGCGTCAACACTGATGAGCAGACTAAGAAGCAAAGCCTCTTGTTTGCGTACCAACGCATTCTTTTCGTCACGATCAGTTGTGTTGTTGACTTCATGGATCGCACATCTCCTGAAGTCCCGCACAATGTCTTCCACTAAGGAAGTGCCTGCCACTGGCAATGCCTCCATGAACTGTGAGAACGTCTTGAAGGTTCGCTTGACGTCTTCTTCTGCAAAACCGGGCAGCTGCTCTTGGCCAGTGGCAATGCCCTGCAACCTCAGTTTCAAAGCCTTCAGGGTGGGGAAATCGATCTCAAGTTGATTGCCTTCAGCGTCGTCAAAGGTGCTTTGGCGGTCTGTGAAACTTTGCCTGAAGTAGCTGCCCGATGCCAGTTTGACTGCTTCATTGGCACGAATGATCATCTGAGCTTGTTCCGAACGAAGCTGAGCGACCACGTCTTTGTCGAAGTTGTACTGATCCTCAACGATCTCGATCAATACTTTCATAAGCAATGCTGCGCTTCTCTCCACGTCTGCCTTCCACGTTGCATCGCTCGATGTTGCATCTTTACTTTGCTCAGATGTAGCTGTAGCATAGAACATGCGTACGATATCTTCAATCCTGACACCGTTCGTGGTGTTCCTTTCGCTGAGACGCTGGGCAAAATTTGAAAAGATAGGCTTGACGAGTGCTTCGTCGTAACCAGTGATCTCTCTTATGCCGCCCGCAAGCTGAGTAGCTTCGAACAGCAAGGTATCGCATGCTTGCGAAGAAAGCAGATGGTTCTTGCGATAATGTCGAGGCTGAGTTCCTACATCTTCAGGGAAATGATGTGCTCTCAGCGATGCAGCCTCCGCTTTCTCATCTGCAGTGCAGTCTGTCTTTCGAACAAGAGTGGCCAGCGAGACTTCGACTTCAAACTTGGAATTCCAGTCTCGAGCAATGTGCTTGTTATCCTCGTTCCGTCCAAGATAAACGCCTTTCTTGTACGAGAGTTGCTCGTTGGTTTCTTGTGGGATGTAGACAATGTCTCCCGGCAGAATGCTGGGAAATATTCCCTCTGCAGGCATGTAAATCGAGGGATCGCCCGTTGCCATATCCTTTGTTGCACTATGATCGTGAGTCTCGGAGACAGATACATGATCACCCGAGACTGATTTTCCGGGTGATAGCGCATCAGCAGCCTTCGCATCTTGCGCATCTTCAGGGTCATCCTCAATGTCGGTGATGTCCAGGAGATTCTGCCATCGTGTCATGAACTACATATGTCAGATTCGAACATAAATGTAAGGGCTAAGGATCGTACTCACTTGAGCGTTCTCCTGGGGATCTGCTTTATTCCTGCCGTGGTTAGACTCCGACTCGACGCTCCTCTCGACTTCTGGGGGAATCGCAAAGAGAGCCAGCTGTTCTTGATGAAAAGCCAGATGGCGGTGGTAGTCGACTAGTGGGATTACGATTTGTGTGCCCGACAATAAGTCCTGACCTCTAGCCGTCAAATCGTTTCGCACATCATCCTCAAAGTCGCAGAACGGGCAGTCTGGAGCAGTTTCGGTCACAAAATGAGACGAGGCATCGACCAGCTTCAGAATGACATCCTCGGGAAGCTCTCTTACCTCATGCTTTGAGCGCAGATGGTCTTGCAAGCTTTTGGCGGAGGTGAACGGTCCGTTTCTGCATTGGTCGCAACTCCATTGGCGTTGGTGACACTGAGCGTCATGTGCTTGCCAATCAGCTTTGTCTTCGAACAAGCCCGTGTCGCAGTCTGCGGACATGCAAATGTAAGCTCTGAGATCTGACAAGACGTGTTTCCGCCAAGAGTGTTGTCTCTTTGCTTGTACAATTCCGAAGCAGAATGGACACTCGAACGGATTGCTTCCATGGGATATGTCTTCGAGCCGGGGAACATGCAAGATTCCGGAGTCCTCTGGGTCCATCTGAGAATATGCAACTGAAGTGGCTTGCGACACTGCATCGTCACGGTCCAGGTCTTGAAGATCCTCTGGAGCAATTCTGTCAGCATGCATAGTTGATGCGGTGGTTGGAGTCAGTGTTGGGCGAGTCAAAGGGGTGTTGGTGGTCGATGCGGCGTTTGCAGTATGCGCTGGAATATCCAAGTTTCCATCGGTACGTCCAGGTCTGGGCGGGTGCTCATTTGGTGGAGCTTCTCGGGGTATAACCTACGCACAAATGGTCAGTCCGAAGCACGACATCTACGACGTGTGTTCACATTTTTGTGATGGTTGGGTGCATCGGAATCGACTTCGAGCTCCCTCTCTCTGGTAGACTGCTTCACAAATATAGCAAATTTTAGTAGCCACGCTGTGTAAGTGCTGTTGTGTAAATACGCCCGAGTAAGTATGCGTGTAAATGAGGTGTTGGACACCGAGTCGAAGGGTATGCTGGTTCAGTTTCTGCGTGGAAAATGACTGAGATGCTTACATGAGCTATGCGATATTTGTGGTTCCGACAGTATCTAAGAAACTGGCGCCTCTGAGTAATGGCGTTGCCCAGGCGCTCGAGCAACCAGGGCTGCGCCCGTAGCTTGGGATATTTGTCTGCAACATGCCGAATATCAAACTCGGTCAGGAAAGCTGCGTCTTTGGCGCTCGCAGCTTTCGCATACCGATCCCGTGTGGTAGTCTTTTTGACCAGCATGGAGACTTTGAAGAGGCTGGTGATTATATCACCAACACTCAGGTTAAGCTCTGATAGCTCATCGGAGGCCTCCAAGTCATCTTCAGATCCTGATATCTGCCGGTTTGTTCGTGAGCCTGACACGATTTCGAGAATGTCGCTGTTGATTTCCGCCAGCTCCTCTAAAAGCTCTACAAGGCGCTCAACGACCTCTGGAGCCTCCCGCAGCCTGTAGTCAGCAGATCTCCTGTCTGTTCCTAGATGTAAAGATCCGAGGTTTGAAGCCCAGATCTGGTATCTGCTGCAAGCATCCTCGCTGGGAGGATTCCCCGGTACAGGAGCGGCTGAGGACTGACTGATGGCATCGAAGGATGCCAGGCATCTGTGAGCGGCATCCGCGATGGTGGTCAAAGTCATCGAGAATACCTGCAGGATTCGCTATCCATCAAGCTCAGAGAAACCACGACCGGATTGCTGCTCGTTGGGTTCCCAAAAATGCCGATCATTTGTGGTGGCATGTGAAGCTGGCGGCTCGATAGCACTTTAGAGGTCGGAGAGGCGCGATGTCGTGTCTCACCAGCAGCTCTTATCGATTTGTAGCAGCCAAATGATTTATGACGCCTGATCGAAAAGCGGACGTGTGATACACAACACATGTCGGCTTCTGGTGTTGCTGCCGTAGTGGATGCATGTCGTCTCGCGGCTGAAACAAACATTCCCACTCCGCGTGTGATTTGTCATCCTAAACTTGACGAGCATGTTCATAGCCATTGAAGCACCGTGACGAGTCACACGTCGAATGAAACCTATTCCTCATTGTAAATATCTCGCGTGTTTTTATAAAATATCAGGCTGCAAGTACCATGTTCCAAACCGTCGTTCTTCGCAGCAGTATCATTCAACGAGTCCAGTATCTTGTGTCCCTTGCGTGCACACCCCTGTCCTCAGCTGAAGCCTCCGACCCACTTTCTGTGGCCTGGACACAGCCACAGCGTGCACAACACCAGTAATGCCAGTTCACAGCCTCGTAGCTTCGACATGTTCGTGTGGACGTCCAAGGCCTAACGGGCTGTCCGTCTGATCAGCCATACCAATCGACACCATGAGTGGCCTCGAGATCCTAGGCGTCATCTTGGGGGCGTTCCCCCTCGCTATCAGTGCGATGGAGCACTACCAAGACTGCAAGAAAGTGGCCGGCACCTTCTACAAGATACGACGAGCTCATCGAAAGGATTTTGGCAGAGTCAAAGACTGCCAGCTGAAGTTCCGGCTGAACATGAAGGAGTTGTTGCTACCGCTTCTTGCAGACGATCTTGTTTCCAAAATTGAGTACGAGCAGCTGCTCGCTTCTCCTGGCGGGCCGGGGTGGCAAGAAGATCACGTCGAAGAGTCTTTGGCGGAGCGACTAGGCGATTGTCACGAGCGATATATCGAAATATTGAAGGAGATGGAAGAGACGATGGTTCTGCTGTGTAAAGCTACGAAAGTCGATGACGAACAGTTCCAGGCACTTCTCAAAACCCAAAATGTAAGCAAGATTCTACTTCTGAGACATAGCCCATTGTTCAATCAATGACCTTCTTACTACGAAGAGTTTCTGCATCACCAAACAGTGCTCTGGTTGGTATTGTGCGAGCGTCACGCTGATTCACTACCAGTCCTCCGCAAACACACCAACCGAAAGAGCAAGAAGTAAACTGATGTCTCGGTCCTATGCCACTCTCCAAGCCAAGAAAGTCGCCTATGCATTCACAGTACCACAGCGAGAGTCTCTCCTCGAAGAGCTAGAAAGCTTCAACACCAAACTCGAGAGCGTACTAGTAGCGAACGACCGGATATCCGGTCTGACACGACAGACCGTCTCTACACCCAGCAAACCTCGTATACCCAAAGCACTGCTACACTTCTGGCGCCATGCGGATTCGATGTTCAAACTTCTTAGCCAGGCCTGGACTTGTCATTGCAAAGGCCTGCACTGCGCACGAGTATGGCTGAAGCAGCGGATTGCGGCGACAGCAGACATGAAGGTCATGCTGCAATTTTGCCATGATACTCGCAAGCATGTGCATCTCCAGCTGGCAGAGAGTCCTGCTTTTTGTGCGAACTCATTGACGCCGGTGAGGTTGCCTCTGCGCCCTATCTCACAGCAGTTTACTGTGCCCTCTGTCACGGTACAGAGTATACACGCTGCTGCTAAGATCTCTGGCAGTGCAACGACTGTCACTCTGAGCCGAACAGAGTCGTGGGCTCAAGGCTGCCAGCAGCAGCAACCGGATTTTTCGCCATCTAGTATCGACCTTGGAGCTAGCGATCTATGTGAGACTTTGCGAGCCTCAAGTACAAAGAACGGAGAATGCTACGGAGGATTCACAGACATCAACAGCGACCGATACTACACCGTCTCGGCTCTCGAAAGCCCACCAAACACCACAAGCACTATCACGCTTGCGGAAATCATCAACGGCACCATCTCTGTGACACCCACTCGAATTCAACGATACTCCATCGCCGCAACCCTAGCCTCTTCTCTTCTCCAACTCGAATCAACATCCTGGTCCAAAGGCTGGACCGCCAACGACGTGCACTTCGCCCACGACGCCACCGCCACCCAAAGCACACTGCTAGAATACGACAAACCCTTCTTCCTCACACCCTTCACTCCCACCCCTCCCACTCTCGACGACAGATTCAAATCAATCGGAACACTCCTCCTAGAACTCTGCTTCGGCAAGCCCCTCGACCAGCACGAACTATGGCAGCAAGCAGGTTTCTCCACGGCGAAGACGAATCCCATGATGCGCCACTTCGTCGCGTGCGAGTGGTCGAAGGACGTTGAGGGTGAAGCGGGAGAGCAATATGCCAGTGCTGTGCGGTTTTGCTTACACCAGGGTCCTGCGGTGTTGCAGGACGAGAAGTGGCGGGCGGAGTTTGCGCAGGCGGTGGTGTGGCCTTTGCAGCAGTGTTATGAGAGTATGCAGCCGAGTAAGAGGGGTGGGTGATGGGGCACTACTATGAAAGGGAAACAATGCCATCTAGTATATTGTCGGCATCTTAGATAGTGGTATGCGGAATGATGAGATCATGAATTATGTATCTGTGGCATGTTTGACGAGGGCTCCGACCGTATTGCCTTGGCACCTTGAATAGTAGCTTATAGACCTGCCAAAGTGGTTTTTCCTGAATACGCATCCCTGTGCGCATCGTCATCAGATTTTCGGGGTACGCTTACAAGTGGCAGGAAAGTGGTCTTGAGGTAGTGCTCTGTACCCAACGATGCCTTATCTATACATATATTTTACAGTCCACGATTGATAGTCCTCTCATCTTCCAGCCCTCAAAGCTTCAATCTCATCTATCTCCTTCGCCGCAGTCGCGGTCAACACTTCAGGCGCGTCCTTGCCAATGACCACTGAGTCCTCCACTCGCATAGCCAGACCTCTGAATCTCTCAGGCCAGCGTTCGTCGTCTGGGACGTACACACCCGGCTCGATAGTAATGCAGTTGCCCTCGACAAGAGCACCAGTGCGTGGGTGACCAGGCGCATCATGAACGTCAAGACCGACGAAGTGGCCCACATGGTGCGGGAAGAGCTGTTCCATGTTCCTCCCTGAGACGTCAAAGCCCAGGTCCTTGAGGCCATCGCGTAGCATGTTGTCGGTGATGCGGTGGAGGCGGTCGAGGGATAGGTTGGCGGATTCTTTGCACATTTCCACCACGTTCTTCTGCGTTTCCAGAAGCATGGTGTACATGTCGCGCTGTGCGGGAGTGAAGGTCTTGTCAACGGGCCAGGTGCGGGTGATGTCTGCGACGTAGCCGCCATATTCGCCGCCTGCGTCCACGAGCACGGTCTCGCCGGAGCGCAGTGGGCAATCGTTGCGGACATAATGGATGCTCAGTCCGTTCTGTCCTCCCGCGACAACGGGAACATATGCATCTCCATCCAGACCGTGTGAGCGGAAGCCGTAAGCCAAGTCGGCCCAGAGCTGCTTCTCCGTCACATAGTCCCTTGTCATGGCCTGAGTAATGACAAATCCAGAAGCAGCACCCGCACGACGCATGTTGTTCAGCTCCGCATTGGACTTCTTCAGACGAATCTCGTTCATGAGCGGACGCAGCTGGCGTACCCTACCCGTCTGACTGAGAGCCTTTTGCATTCCCTCAACACCTGTGCCATCTCCGAGTATGAACTTCTCCACAGCCGTCTTCTTGGTGTATGACCCAATATCCGTGAACACCTCGTGTGCTCCGTTGATGATCTGCGGTAGAATCGAGGAGAGAGCTTCTATGCTTTGCGCTTCATCCGCGTTGAAGACATCCTGTGCAGCTTGCACGCCCGATCGCGCACCATCCCAGATCTCTGCTTTTTCGTCCTTGGGGCGTACGAAGAGGTGAAAGGTATATTCGACGTCGGTTTCTCCCTTCTCTACGCGATTGTGAGCTATTGGGTTTGCAAGTACTGCTAGGTGAAGTGTGACATACCGATTACAGCTATTGAGTCAGGCTCATTGAAACCTACATGAGCACTCAGTACAGGCGCGTTCGCTTTCTACAGAACTTATTACTCCTTACCAGTAAGATAGTAGAAGTTGGGCTCTTGGTGGAATTCATAGAAGACAGCGCCGGATCTGTACTTGAGATCGTTGGAAGCTAGAATGGCAATGCTATTCTTCGGCAGCTTACTCGCGAGCGCTGCACGTCTATGATGGTACTCAAGCGCCGAAATGCCCGGTGTGAGGTCGCCAGGCGCAATAAGGTGAGGATGAGTTTCATGGAGCGGCTGTCCAAACTGGTACTCGGCCGCAGACACGAGTGTTCTGATGGCAGGCAGGGCCGGCCTGCTGCTGCGGAATGACGAAGTGAGAGGTCTGGGACGACATGCGTGTATGCTGGCCTGTAGAGGCCGCAGTAGGCTTCTCCTCATGGTTGTGGATATGGAGCGGCGCAAGGAAGAGGCTCAAAGCATCGAAAGGCTCAAAGTCCGATCGTCGTCACGCATTGGCCGACATTTGTCTCTCTCCGCAAACCTTCTTCTATAGCACTGCATCCTACTATGGAAACACTATCCTAATTGCATGGACATTCCTCGCTTTGCATATATTTACACCTTCGCATAGCACATGTGCGTCGCAGAATTGGCCACAGAAAGCCTTTGCGTCACATCACTACAGGCTGCAGTGCAGTGCTCGGTCGCCTATTGGGGTCACCGGTGAAGCAACGTGAAGCACTCCAGCAAACAACTCCAGGCGTTCACCCCGCCCGCCATATGGTTGCCTCGCAATGCCACTTTATCTACCACAGACCCATCCTACCTTGTGTCTCCCTTGACTTACGTACAGCTTATCAGCATACTCTTCGATACTCAACAAGAACAATGGCTACGTCCACCACGCCCTCTTTCAAAACACTCCGAGGCGACATCGCTTCCTTCCACGATGCCCTCAAAGACTCGAAGCGAGTCCTCGCCCTGTGTGGCGCCGGTCTGTCAGCATCCTCAGGCTTACCAACCTTCCGTGGTGCCGGCGGTCTCTGGCGTACCCACGACGCCGTCTCTCTCGCCACTCCGGGAGCCTTCGCAGCAGACCCTGGCCTCGTCTGGCAGTTCTATGGCTACAGACGCCACATGGCGCTGCAAGCACAGCCAAACCCAGCTCACTACGCCCTCGCCGAGCTCGCACGCCGGATGCCGGGTTTCCAGTGCTTGACGCAGAATGTCGATGGCTTGAGTCAACGTGCTGAGCACCCGAGGGCTCAGTTGCAGCTGCTCCATGGCACACTGTTTGATCTCATCTGTGCCAACAAACGCGGATGTAGATACGTCCGTGCGAACGACTTCACTGACCCCGTGACACCGGCGTTGGCAGTCCCGACTTCAGGAGCTGATCCTACCACCAACGAGGCGCGCGAAGTCGCTCAGGACCTTGATATCAGCGATATAAACGTGCCACTGCCTGGCCTATCTCCCGAAGATCTACCCCAGTGCCCCAAGTGTAAGAAGAACCTCCTCAGGCCAGGCGTTGTCTGGTTCGGAGAGCAATTACCTGTCAAAGTCCTGGACAACATCGAGGAATACCTGGACGAAGAGGAGAAGATCGATCTCATCCTGGTGATTGGCACGAGCGCAAAAGTGTATCCGGCTGCTGGCTACGTGGGCAGAGCGAGGGACCACGGCGCTAAAGTTGCAGTGATCAATATGGATGAAAACGATGTGCCTGCTGGTGGGTGGAAGGAAGGCGACTGGTTCTTCCAGGGCGACGCGGCAGAGATCATCCCAGCTTTGCTGAAGCCTACTATTGGAGAGGTCGCCATGCCTGCGAGAGTGTGAAGCGGTAGCGCTTTGATGAGCCCTTTAGGGTGTACGTGACCATGCAGAGTCGGAGGAGATGTGATAGTCGATCATGGCTGGTCCATGTTTGTTAGATGTTAATGATAACCATGTTCTCCGACGAGCGGCCGTTCCCAATGCGTAGCTTGCATCAGCAAAAAGTACAGTAGTCCAAGGTTTGTTTAAAGTATACGAAGCCCTTCGAGCAAACTTCCGTGCCCTGCGGCAGGATTACTGGCCAGAGTATATATAGAGCACCCCGTCGCACCTTGATGTCAGCCAGCACTGTATCTGCCACAAATTCGCCACCGCCTCGTTCGCCTGGAGGTACATCCAAAATAATCTACGTCGGGTACGTCCCAGAGAATAAAATAAAAGGGACTGTCAGCCGCGAATCACATTTCAAAAAAAGAAAATCGCACCAAAATCTTTTCCTCTTTTCGGAGCTTCTCGAATATATCTCGAACAAATCGCCACATTCCTTCCGCCTTCGTTTCCGCTTGCTCCAGTCGGCTCTTCGCTGACCGCTCCCCCATCCCCCCCAAGCCACTAGGCGCAACCTTGAGACGGTGTGAAGATTGGAAGAACAGATGAGTTACGGTTCGGCACTTGGAGGATGATGCACGGATGCGAACGCTACTGCGAGTAGCCGAGCGAGCGAACGAGAGATCACGGCCGTGCGGAATATGGCGAAATCCCACGGCAGCAGCAGCGGCAAGGCAGGCTCGTAGGCAGCCTCAGGTTCAGTCTAACAAAAGGAGTTTTCTTGACTTGGTCTCGGCAACGTGATCGGGTTCGGCCGGTACGGAAGTAAAGAAAAGTTTTAGCAGTAGTCTGCGAAACTGAAAAAACGGTCTCCGATGATAATGCAGCTAAATGATTCAGGAGCATCATTGCAACGACGGCTTTCGTCTGGAATTTGGAAGTGATGGGCAAAAAGTGCGTACGTATGTCTGGTGATGATCTAGAAGGAAGCGAGGTAGGGCTGTGCCGGGCCTGGGTTCAGCCACAGTGGCAGGCTTGCCGGCTTGCCTCGTAGTAATCGAGACTATGAAGAATTTTGTTTGCTTTCGGTCGATATCTCCGAGCAAGGCGGGTGGGATGTTAATTTGTATACTGGTCGAGACGGGCAATAGATTTACAAGGCTATGCTGAGAGCAGTAATTGATGACTTGTATACCGTTGGCCGATCACACGGTTCCCACTTCACACCCCCACAGCGCCACATGTTGCTGGTCGGAGGTCAGTCCTGCTGATCGGCTATACTGCTACGCGATCTTCTAGCAGAGGCACTTCATAAGCACCGGCTGGGCCTAGGCTTGGAGATAGGGCGCGGGCGAGCGAAGCTTGGAAGCAGAAGAAGAGCAAAGTTAGATGGGCTGGCGTCAAGCGCGGCCGGCGTGCTGGGTTTAAGGAGTGGGTCTGCAAATAGTCGCTATGCGTGCTAGTGGCATGTGTTAGGCACTGGCAACTTCTCCTATGTGTGTGATGGGCTGGGGGTGGGATGGGATGGTAGTGGTAGTAGCATTGGTATCATGCCTCCAACATCACCGCCCTGTTCACCTCCACCACGTCTCGTGTTGTGTATGCGTGAGTTCCCATTTGAATAACAACCACGACTAGCACGAAACAAGTGCAAATCACGAGCAGAAAACCTTCGCAGGAAGCTCGCGGGCAGGGTCTTTTGTGAACGTGGTGCTCACGTTTTCTGGCGCGTGCTTCCCGCTCGAGTCAGTGTTGTTCGCTGTGGGCGAGTGAACGAACGCTTCTACACCACCACGCAGATCCTCCCCTGTTACACACAACGCACACCACCCAAGAGACCCATCCGACTCTCCCTCCTCCCCTCCCTGCCGACGACATCCCGGTCCACCCTGGCCTGCCTGTCGACTTGTCCTCCTCCGCCTCTCAGTCTCAGCCTCACCTCCACCACCGCCGCCCTACCACCTCCTTCCGCCCATCCATCCAATACCACCACCGCCGCCCGCCAGCCGTCGCCACCACCACATATCCACCCGCTGAAACTTCTACCAACGCACGCACAGCCAGCTACCTTACTAGCACTAATTCCCCACCGTCACACACGGCACCCGCACGGCTCTGGTAGCCAGCCTACTCCGCTTCAGGCCTTCTGCATCATTGATCCCACTCCCCACCGCCGCACCCCTCGATCGTGCCCTCCGGCATCCACCCAGCAACCCAGCAACCCGATATCCTGGTTCGACCACGCCCATCCGCTGCCCTCGTACCACCCACGCCCTCACCACATTCCCTGTGCTGCGTCGCATACGGCCACGCTGCTTTGACGTCGGCATCCCGGCTTCTCGCATTACCACCGCTGCACATCCGGCGCAATTGGGAAGGCGATCGCGCGTCTGACGAGAGGATCTGCAGCAGGAGAAAGGAGCGTTTGGACCTTTGAATACCCACTCTGTGCATTTGCTTGCTTGAATTGCCTTTGCTTCCACTTTGGGCGGGACATGCGGTGATATTCTCTTTGGAGAGACCCCAATTGCGAGACTGCGTTCTATCTTTTCTTGGACTTGCGAGCTTGGCTATATCACTTTGCTGTACTACGGCGAGTGCAACGTTTGTCCAGGGACTGCTATCACTGTAAGTGTATTCCATGAGGAATTCTCTACTTTCTTGCGGACACTGGTCCTCTGGGATCTGTGAATTGCAGATTCTAGGTTGTTACTCCATGTCCACGCATGCAAAGGTATTTGCATATGCAAACGCTGACAAAAAGCCACATTCAGGTCCTTACTGACAACACAATCACCCGCTCCCCAGCGGTAATTCACATCCAATCATGGGAAACTCAAGCGGGAAGCCCATATGTATGACCGACGAAGTCAATCTCAACCACTTCCGACTATTACGAGTTGTTGGCAAAGGCGCTTTCGGCAAGGTTCGAATTGTCGAGCGTAAAGATACTGGCCTCACCTTTGCCCTCAAATACATCCGAAAAGATGAAGTCGTTCGCTCGGAAAGCGTGCGGAATATAATAAGAGAGAGACGGATGTTGGAGCACCTGAACCACCCATTTTTGTGCAACTTGCGCTACAGCTTCCAAGATATGGAATACCTGTGAGTACAGATGAAAGCGTGGCAACCAGACGGAACCATACTGATAAATTATAGGTACATTGTCGTGGATCTAATGACTGGTGGAGATTTGCGATTCCACATCTCAAGAAAGACATTCACAGAGGAGGCTGTACGATTCTGGATAGCGGAACTTGGCTGCGCACTTCGTTATGTGCACGGACAAGGTATTGTGCATCGAGATGTCAAGCCAGACAACGTATTACTGGACAACGAAGGCCACGTCCATCTGGCTGATTTCAACGTGGCTTCTGATCTCACACCTGGCAAGCCTCTTACGAGTAAATCTGGAACACTCGCATACCTTGCTCCAGAAGTGTACATGGGTAAAGGATACTACTCCGAAGTCGATTGGTGGTCATTGGGAGTACTCTTCTACGAGTGCATCTACAACAAGCGACCTTTCGAGGCCAACAACCACGACGCATTGGCCCAAGCTATCGTCAAAGCGGACCCTGCTTTCCCTGTCACTTCACCTCCGGTCTCCATGCCATGTTTGCACGCCATCAGCAGTCTGCTCGAGAAGGATAAGACGCAAAGGATTGGCTCGGCCGGTTTCGACACATTCACCGACAACCCTTTCTTCCGCGAACTGGACTTTGACGCTCTATTGGCCAAGGAAATCGAGCCTATTTTCTGCCCATCGAGCGAGAAGACTAATTTTGACGCAACCTACGATCTGGAGGAGCTTTTGTTGGAGGAGGCGCCACTGGAAGCTAGAGCGCGGAAACAAAAGCCCAGAGCTGAGCTGAGGGATGATGCGACGCCACAAGAAATCCGTGCCGATGAACTGCACCGCATGGTCGAGACAATGTTCGAGCCTTTCAACTACACGCTCGTTCCAGAGAACAGAGACCCTGCGGCAGAAATCGATGAGGCAGCCCTGGCACAGGCCGCTGCTAACGACAAGACTCTCCCCATCGACGCTGTGAAACAACACGACAGAGACCGGTCAACACCACCACCCCGATCACAAACGCCGGGCAATGCATCGCGCACTCGCTCATCGACGCGCTCGGATAACGGCTCTCCTACAACTTACTCAATACCACCCCAGGGTCCACCACCTCAGAGCGACCTTCCGCCAATTCCCCCTGTGCCATCAGATGCACAACAAAGGTCTACCCGCACAGTCCGATACGAAGATACAACACCGTCCACGCAGCCTTCGACATCGCGAGGCCAGCCTCGTCCCCGCGGCAGCACCCGCAGCACATCCATGGGTGGTGGAGTGCAAGTTGTTCTGAACGAGCAGGGCAGCTGGAGTGATATGGCCAACCAGAGCAAGGAAATGGTCGATGGAGAACGCGACAAGCGAGCGGAGCGCTCACCTGGAATGCTCGGACTCTTCTCGAGGAAGAAGGGTCGGGATCGTAGTCCGAAGGGCAAAGAGAAGGAGAGAGGTGTGTTGGGCAAGGAAGGTGCTAGAGTTGTCATCAGCCATGGTTGAGATGGTGGTTCTTTTCTTTAGGCGTTATGCTGGATACGCCGGGATCGGCCTTTTGAGGAGACAGCGTTCGAACATGCACCTGGATCAGACTGGATACCACGCTACACCAGCACTTTCGTGCTTGGCGAAGTGGTCGCTTTGGCATGAACATGGACTGGGACAGTCAAGCCTCCTCGCAAAAACATCTCTGGACCCAGGGTAGCTCTGCAATCGCTCTTTTAGACACGGAACGACCGGTACACGCTGCATGGCCACCAGTGCCGAATAATACTGGTAGAAAGAGCCACTACGTTTCCAAACCCGGCGCTTCGAACGGCCACATGAACGGCGGAGCACACGCGATCACATCTCACTGGAAACTCACAAGCTGCGACTCTCGAGCCCTCGTTCAAAACACCCATTGCAACGAGAGACACTGCAGACGAAGTAAATTTCCCAGGACACTCGGCTGGCACTATTCTTTGTCTCATCAAATTTTCTCTCGTACCTTCACTGAGACTTGCCAAGTCTTTACAACGGCGCTTTTTATACTGGGCATTGGGGGTTCACTACTATTGCATGGAAGGAGATACACCACGTTGATGCTCTTTCCTTCATTCCTTTTTTCCTACTCATTCTTTTCGTCTATGTACATGTAGTATGAGTAAGCATGGACGGGCGTTATTAATTCTTCTTTTCGAATCTTTGCATTCTTTGCGAATTCCCTCCTGATTTCAATTGAAGATCTTGATGCAATTCCCCTTATCGCCAGCGCCAGCCTCGTGCGGTTGGAGTAAAACCCTACCGCTGCGTTTTCCTTTCCTCTCCACTCCATGGCGTGATCTGCACACAATTGCCCTTCTTCTGGTTCTAGTCCGCATTGCAAGGATCATGATTCTAGCAACCTACACTTGCACTACTGGTCCCTGGACGGTCGCAGTCGCGGAGCAACTGCCACCGCCGGCACTTGTGTTTTTAATCTATACTAGGGCTTTGGCTTTACTGGATTCGCATATTCCTCCGGCCGGATTTAACGAACACCCATGCTACTTCGCACTGCTTGCGCGTGGGCTTGGGGTGGGTTTCCATATGAATTGCAATATAGCAGGCCAAAGTAGCTGAGGGCAAAAGATCCTAGGACAATGAAGGGGATGGGAAAGGGCGCATATAAGGTAGCGGTGGGAATGTTTTGCTGGGGTTTTTTGCGTGCAGGTTCTCCTCTTCTTCGACCTTCGACTTTGACGTCTTCGACATGGCTGTGATTTCGCGGGTTTCGGCGCTCGCGCTGGCTTTTGCGGGCGTTTGCTCTGCGGTGGAGAAGAGGGATTTGAAGGCGATTGAGGGGAGTTATGATTATGTCGTTGTTGGGGGTGGTGTTAGTGGGCTTGTTGTTGCTAATCGGTTGACGGAGGACTCGAACAGTACGTTCCCTTGGGTCCTTTGAGTACCAAGCGCGGGTTTGGAATGGCAATGTTGGACTCTTTTGGCTGATTTTCGACGAACTGCAGAGACCGTCCTCGTGATCGAATATGGCGAGCAAGCGACTTCGCAGAACACTTCTGTGCCTGGCTTTGCGGTCACGAAGGACCAGTCTGCGCGCACTTTGGCCTATCCTTCGGTACCACAGACGCACCTCGCGAACCGTTCTGCTCGTCTGCCGTTGGGTGCTGCTGTAGGTGGTGGGTCCGTCATCAATGGCATGGCTTACACTCGTGGCTCTGCTGAGGACTACAACTCCTGGGAGGCGCTCGGTAACGACGGCTGGAACTGGGAGAGTCTCTTCCCTTACTTCCAGAAGTCGACCACTTTCACTCCTCCTCAGGAAGAGTACGTCGAGAAATATGGTTTCGAGTGGACGCCTGAGGTGTACGGACAGGGCCCGTTGCAGGTTGGGTTTGCTTCTTGGCAATGGCCGGCATCAAGTCAGTCTCTCTGGGAGTCTCTTCCACTCTTCGATGATCAAGGACGCTGACTTCTTGCAACACTAGAGCTTGAGGCTCAAGCCTGGGTTTCCGACCTGAACACCACCTATGCACGCGATGGCGCAGATGGCAACAACACCGGTCTCATCTGGACCGCACAGACAGTCAGCGGCGTCACAGGCGAGAGATCTTCTGCAGGAACGGCCTACTACCAGCCCATCAGCAATCGCACCAACTTGCATTTGCTTGTGAGGCACTATGGTGCGAAGATCGTTTTCGAGGGCAACAGCACTACTGCTGCTGGCATCCAGGTCAACAGCCGTGACTCGGCAAACAGTACTAGGCTCATTGCTTCAAAGAACATCATTGTGGCATCTGGTGCCATCAACACGCCACGTCTGCTCCAGCTTAGTGGCATTGGACCTAAAGACCTGCTTGAGTCTCTCGATATCGACACTTTGGTTGATGCGCCGGGCGTTGGTGCTAACTTCCAGGACCACCCAGCGATGTACTTGAGCTTTAAATGTGAGTCTACCATTTCTTTAGCAGGATCAATTGTATCGAGCATGGCAATAGCACGGAATTAGACTGACAATATGTACCAGACAACAACGAGACAGATCCCTCGCCTTCAGCTTTGCAGGACCCAGACTTCTACGCCGCTGCTTGGGAAGAGTACACCGTCAATCACACTGGCGTGTTCACCTTCGGTCTCGCAGGCCGTATCAACTTCGCGCCTTTGCAATACTTCGATTCCGACTTTGAATCGACCGCTCAAACAGTCACTTCGCAAGAACAGCTTGACTACCTTCCCGCAAGCTACGCAGAAAAGCCGACTCTCCTCGCAGGCTACCGTAAGCAACTGGAGATCTTGCAGTCCCAGTTCCTTAGCCCTCACGCCGGAGCGATTGAAGTGGCAACTGGCGGCAGCGGTGCTGTGTCCCTGGCTTTGCAAAAGCCTCTCTCTCGCGGAACTGTCATGATCAAGAGCACTGACCCCCATCCCTCAAACGCACCACTGGTTGACTTCAACTCCGGATCGAACCCCATGGACATGAAGATCTCCATCAGCGCTATCCGCAAGGTCCGCGAGTTCATGGCCGCCAGCAGCTTGGCCTCACTGAACGTGACCGAGGTCGTCCCTGGAACGCAGTACGAGACTGACGAGGAGCTGGAGGGCCTCTTGCGCGAGTCGCTTTACGGCCCCAGTTTCGCTCATCCTGCTGGAACGGCTGCTATGCTGCCGAAAGAGCTGGGAGGCGTTGTCGGCACTGACTTGAAGGTGTATGGTACTGAGGGCTTGTGGGTTGTTGATGCGAGCATTATCCCGATTCTGCCGGCTGCTCACACTCAAGCTACGGTTTATGCTGTTGCGGAGCATGCGGCTGATTTGATCAAGCAGCATGATGCGCGTGCCTGATCGATCACTTTGCCATGACTCCAAAGTCGGATTGTGCAATTGTAAGCAAGAAAGATCCATTCACATGTAATTGTGCATGTAGGGCTTCGACACGATAGATAGCAGTACGAAAAATTCATATACAGCACGAAATTAGAATCCTGGTATCAACAATGAAACCCCAACGCCCATAAATCAACTCATACCACCCGTCTAAGCAGTCATGTCCATGGCATCAGGATCATCAGAAAGATCCGAATCTTCTTCATCCTGGAGACCAACCCTGGTGCCCTCAGCATCCGGCGCACCAATGGTAGTACTGCCAATGTTGAGAGTAGTATCTCTCATCTCCGTGCGTAGCTGAGTGACATCACCATCTTCTTCCTCTTCATCATCGTCCTCTTCGTCCACAGTTGCCGCCGTGCGATCAGCAACGGTATCGCCAAGCTCTGTCGCCAGCTCTGTAGCATCAGCGTCACCGTGAGCGCCAGCAGCCGTGGCCTGAGTTTCGTCGCCTCCGTGTGCAAGCTCGGTTGCATCGACGACAGTTTCCTCCGCGCCGCCTCCGCCACGTTCGAGAGTCATGACATCGTGCATCTGCTTCAAAAGCTGAGTTTGCAACTTAGTCAGGACGTTACGGCTAGTAGCGTCTGATGCGACCTTCGTGTCTACCGCCTCAGTAAGAAGCTCGAGAATGGTTTTGAGAAGTTCGGCATCGCAGCCACCAGTAGGCATATGTAAGCGACCGAGAACAGAGAATAGAACTTTCTTCTCTTCTTTGGACACTTGGCTGGTGACGAGGCGCTCCAGTATCGATTCAGCGAGCAAGTAATGTGTTTGGCTAGCGCCGTCCGCTGCGCCAGCAGCACCAGCTGCTTCAGCAAACCCGAAAATCTTCCTTGGGTCGGTCCAGTCGAGGAGCATGTTTCCAACGGCGCTGAGCTTGACCATGCCGTCCTCCTCTTCTTCGGCGTCAGCTACCTCCTCGAGGAATGCTTCTCGGATTGTTGCCAACTTGGCGATCACCGAACAGGTGATATGGACCATACGAGTGGCGTTCTCGGCCCTGGAGTGGCAGTACACAGGGAGGAAGTAGCTGAGACTCTGGCGCAACTGTGCGTTGTCGGCAGTGTCAGGATCGAAGTATGCTACAACCAGCTGCTTGAGAAGATCGGGTTCCGTGATCAGGCGGCTAAGCATTGCTTTTGACAATGCGGTGGCGCCAGTTGACTGAACCGCCGGGTCGCCCGATTTAATGGAACGAGAATATGCTTTCAGGATTGGCTTGATCAGAGGGTTCTCTTCTTCCTCATTAGCTGGCTCTGCAATGAGCGACGGGTGTGTGATGAGGATGTCGGTGATGATCTGAATGGCGATCGTTTGCAGAGCTGGGTGTCCCTTGAGGAAGCAGTGCAAGAACAGTGTCAAGTTCTCTTCTGCCAGGTTCTGCGATAGTGTTAGTGGGAGATTTTTCTACGAAACGGCATTCAGTGCTCAACATACCTTGCCGAGAACGCAGCAAAGACCCAGGCACACCAGACCTCTCTCACGGATCGGGGCTTCTTGACTTCTGACGGCTGGTACGACGAGGTTGTTCAGCATCGTCACAAGGTGCACATTCTCTTCGAGATCGCATTGAACATTCTGGAGCATGCATTGTGCGATGTGCAAGCACTTCATGTTCACCATGATCTCCCGGATTGCCTTGTCCTCGTCCGCTTCCTCGTCCTCTTCATCTTCACCAGCCTTCTTCGACTTCTTTTTCCTCTTCTGCGGCGTGCCGTCCTCACTTTCAAGTTGAGACGTCGCAGAATGGAAGGACTCTTCCGTGCTGTCGGGCTCATCGTCTTCGTCGCCCATAATTGTGTCGTGAACTTCGGCTACAGCTTCGAGTACGATGCCGCAGAACTCTCGCTCACCCTTTGCGTCTTCGCCGCAGACTAAGCGAAGGACCTCGACGACCATCCTGGTAGACTCTTCCGGAAGTTCCGGCAGAGCCAGTGCTTCACGCATAAGACTGAACATCTTGCGGCGACCGACTTCATCTGAGTAATCGAACGTCTGAGCCATGTGTAGCATCTGCTCAACAATGAATTCTCTTTGTACAGAGTCCTCATCAGCCTCCTCGTCTTCCTCCGTCGCTGCTTCGCGAATAGTCTCGATGAGCTTGTTCAGCTCGCGTTCGAGCAAGAATCCAAATTTGGTGACCTCGGGCAGCTTCTCTTCGACAAGCACATCCAAAGCTCTGGGCCCGGTATATCCGTCTTCTTTCCCAGACGTTCTGCAGAAGTCGTTGAAAGTACGTGCAACGAAAGCCAGCTCGGGAGTGAGATCGTCCCAGAATGAATCGGGGAAGCTGACATAATCCACATAATCGGGTCTGCCTTGCCAGAACTGCTTCATCGCGATCTGAGCAATGCCATTTTCACCACCAGAATTGATAATATCGATACGCTCCAGAAGCTCAAGAAGTGCGTCAAGGGAGGGATCAGCTGCTTGGTTATCCTGCTTAGGCTGCGCTTCCTCGTCCTCACCCGCTGGCAGAGCCGCGCAGTCTTCGATCCACCGCTCCCTGAAGAGGCGCGCAGTCGCTTCGCGCACCTTCTCGTCGCGATCACGTAGACCCCAGCGGAGAAGCTTCTCGCGATGTGTCAAACTCAGATGTCTGAAATCGCCGAGCGCGGGCAGTAGTCGTGCGTAAAGCGCTCTTCGGGTTGCGCCGTCTAGATCTCGTGCGCGCTCCAGTAGATATGGCAGAACTTCCTTCGTCAGAGGTAGGTTCAGAAGCAGATTGCGCCGAACCTCAGCCGCAGGATCGTTTTGTAGGATGTCGAGTAGCTTAACCAGGACGCCGTGTCCACTCTCGTTGTCGGAATCACTGTCCTCGTTTTGCTCGTCATCATCCACTTCTGCTGCAAGGCGCCCGAGCCCATAGACAGCCTGCAGTCTGACGGGTGCCTCCTTGTCGTGGATTCGCTTGAGGAGGTTCAATCTCAGCTGATGGAAGAGGTTGTCGTCTAGTGAATCTAAGCTGTTGATGATGTGGCTCGTCATTTGAGTCGCGCGGAAGCGGATCGTTTTATCCTTGACTTGTAGCAATGGGAGGAGAGTGCTGAGCAGTTTGGTAGTGAGTCTTGCAGTCGGCGTCTCCGGCACGCTCGTCTCGTCCGGGTCATCCTGGCTAAGCAACTCGATGTCCTTCTGGCTCGCGACATTCAGGAACGTGCCTAGGAAGCGCACAACGCGGTCACCGGCAGGCTCTGACTTCTTCACAGCCATCATGCGGAGTGTGCACCTCACGAACTCATTGTTGAAGTCTTCCTCCTCAAAATCCTCCTCCTGTCTCCCTTGTTTTTGGTTCACTGGCTCATAGCAACAAGCCTCTTGAATCTTTCGCAGGCTAATCACGCATTTCCTGTGGCCGGCGGTTGATTTCTGTGAGTCGCTGAAGACTGTGCATACCGCGCGTCTCAGGCTTGTATCGGCACCTTCATCTGGGATGTCGGTCTGTGGTGAGCTGTTGCGGGCGGATGTCCTGGTTGAGGCGCGAGCACCGCCGCGAGCGACACGGCCGGGCATTGTGGCTGTTTTCTTGTCGTTGTGTTGTCGTTATCGTAGTCGCGCGTAAATCATCAATCGTCCGGTCGTCGCAATGCAATGGTGTTTCGGGGATGTTTTGGCTGCAAGTAAACAACCGAAAGCGGAAAGCGGGATGGAAAGTTACTTTGCGATTAGATAATGCTAGGGTTAGTGGGCCCTAACAACCCCGAGTTTGACGATTTATGTACATGTACTGTATGAATTCTCCGTTCGCCATTGTTGTTAGTGTTGGCAGGATACTGCGAACACGTTGAGCTGGAGGAATGCATACGCCTGGCTGTAATAGTCAGCTCTCATCATTCGATGTTGCAAGGATCACACTCCGCCAATCCTCTGTTCCAACTTCAAACCAGAATCGGGAGCTTCACAGCAGGTGATTGGGAGTGCAAGGATCATCCAACAGTGTATGTACTTGGGTAACGAAAGAGATTCCACGAGAACAGTACTTCATTCAATGTCTTTAAATGTATGTGTATTCTCCAGTCACAGCAATGTATGTGCCAGTAACCTTTGGTCACGCATAAACGCATGCCCCAAGAGCAACCAAGCTTTTCGACTGCACATCGTCAGTGCATTGTGAATGTAAACTCATCGCCATAACTTCTTCTCTTGCAACTCGGCCTTAGCTTTGGCGGTCCAATCCTTGCTGTCTTCATATAGCGACAGCAGTGCTTCGCTGTCCGAATCAGCGAGTGATCCCTCCAGCTGTGGCCCCACCATTTTTTGGTCCTTGGTCGAATAGTAAAGCACAACACTTGCTCTGGTCTGGCCGTCCTCCTTGGTCGTGATGATGGTCATGGGTGCATCTTCCTTGTAGGGGATTGCGTCGTTCTCCAGAACGAGCATCATGTGAACATAAGCATGAGCATTAGCTGGGATGGTGTCAGCTTGGAACAAGCACGAGCAGGGTCATTGATTTGCATAGCTTACCCATTATTTGGGCGCGGAGAGTAGTAGCACCAAACTGGGGTCTGTTCAGACGCTGTAGGATAGCCTCTAGCGCGACGCTGAGTCGTTCAGTGACATCTTGGGCAGGTTTGGGAGGAGCCATGTTTGCTTGTCTGATCCGCGTCCATTAGTATTCGTTGAACAGGCACGAGAATATTGGTTGTATTGCTTGACGTACCAGTGTGGTGTTTTCTGATGGTTGAGAGGAAGACTTGCGATCATCGGGTTCTTATATCTTTTGCACGCGCTTTCATGCCTTTCTACTGTATGTCAAAAGCAAATAGCAAACAGTATACGTTCACCATTCCTTTGTCGTGAGCGTACTGAGGAGACGGTAAACGCTGCAAGTGTCTCTGACAATGCCAACCCATTGAGCTATCAAAGACAAGCTTACAGACGCATGCGAAGAAGGTGTGTTGCCTTAGGACTTTGCTGTGAGTATCGCAGCTGGAGAACCCATGTTGTGGCGCAAAGATGTTTGTCACCAATAGGTCTGCAGCCATCTCTTGGTCTCTGGCACCAGCATGCGCGATCAAGGTGACCTCGTAGTATCAACGGCCCGTTCGCTTCGAACAACTTCAGGTCTAGGCCCCAGTCTCTCTAGAACAGATCTTCCAGTATGAAGATCTCTTTTACATTGGGAGGATTCACGACTCCCATCTTTGGCCTCTTTTCCCACGCGATATGTTCCTCAGCCGTCCTGGCTCGAATCTGCTCAACAACGTCGAAAATGTCTCCGAGCACTTCTGCGCTAATATGCAGCCGGGTGACAGAGCGATCCCGTCCATCGGTAAGCCTTCCTTTCGCATCGATCAGCTCGACATCCAGGAATATCTCGCCCTTTAGTGGCAGGCTGGCAAGCTTCATCTGCCGCCACGCCACATCGTGCGATGAGAAACGACGAATCTGCTCCTCGTTCGGCCTGGGTTGACCAGCTGAGTCAAGGTCGATCGAGAGTTGATTCAGGGTGGCACCGACGTGACCTGGCCAGAAAGCATCGATCGACTTAATTGGAGGGATAGTGTTTGGGAGACGTGATGAAAGCCAGCGAACGGGCGCCAAATCCTCTTTTCGTACGTAAGGGTCTGTTTCTCTGATGTGCGCTCGTTGCATGCGCTCTTGAATCCCAATAGAGCTTTGAATGGCTTGCTGGAACGTTCTGTTCATCCGTTGAAGAACATACAACTGGAGTCCAGGGAGTGAGTTTAGATGGCCCAGTTGCAAGAGTATGCATTCCAGCAATTCTGGTATAGCGAAGACCTGTTGACAAGGCTCCAGCAATTTGACGTGGTTGTCCATGATTTGTTCAGTGGTAAATCATCGAGGTCGTTTTCATTAATTTCAACTTCGTGTTGAATGCACGTGAGGTACTTTGTTCCTGCATGACATCAAACCCTGACGATCTCGTCGTTCGTCCTCCACATGCCGCCGTAAAGACCCGCAGTTTTCGCAGCATAATTCCTAGTCCATGTTCTCGCACGATTCGTAACCTCGGCAAAGCGTCGCAAGAATGATACGAATATCGGCATCTGGTATGATCAGATCTAGTAAGAACCAAGTGTAGTTCAAGCAGTCAAGGGTCACGAGTAAGGTGTGAATGATCGCCCTACGCCAGGACCATGCTAGCCGTTACACTTCTTTCCACAAGTATGCATTCGGAGTACAATGCCATTCGAATCATTCTAATTCCATGACTTTAAGGATCGATATGAAGAGAACACGACATAGTAACAGACCAAAAAGACAGAAAGCGTTCGTACATATGGGTATCCAGTCTGTAAATACAATCATCTCCCCCTCCAATGTCTATTCTACATCCAAACTTATGACACAGCCGACTGTAAGCGCGCTTACCGCGAATCGAGCACGCCATATGAGGCTCGCAAGACGTGCATGATAGATGTACATGGCGCCTTCGCCCAGGTTTCACAAGTCTTCCGTTTCCGGGACACCTCTCACTTATTGCTCAACCATCCATTTTATATATTATATCGATATATATCCACAAAACCCGCTCGAAAACGCGAAAGAAATCATGCTACAAGTTTCCAAGACCAACATGAAGACCAAAAGCTACAACGCTTCAGGCGCTATGAATCGCAGGAAAACAAACAGAGCGCATAGCTGAGAAAGGTTTCGAAACCGACAAGAAAGCATATTCCGAACTCGCTCAAAACGCTGCAACGCTGCAAAGTGCGACGACCCCGTCGCCTTAGAAAGTCCCATACTCGGACTCGTCTTCTGCAATCGATTGCAAAATGCTCGCCGTCTCTGCATCCTCCACGGCGTGCTCCTTCATCACCTTGCGGCCCTGGACGATCACATAAAGGACTAGGACGGTGCCGATAATGACCGCAAGTCCGGCAAGAAGTGTGTTCAAAGGCAGGGGGTTGTCGTGGAAGACTTCGTGGCTCATCGCGTCAATCGCCGGCTGGAAGAGGTTCACGAGCCCACTGAAGCAGATGATGGTGCCGTAGACGCGCCCGAAAGTTGCAAAGCCGAACACCTTGGCTGCGTAATCGCTCATGGCGGAATAATACAGCGGTCGCAGCAAGCAGAAGAGGATAACGTTGATGTATCCGGCCCACATGAACGGGAGAGAGCCGAAGATGCCGATCGTGGTAATGAACCCGACGAGGATGGCCAGCAGAGTCGCAGTGCTGACACTGTCGAGCAGGATGCCGATGACAGGCGTCGCGAGGACACCGCCCAGCGGGAGCGCAACGTCGAAGAAAGAGTTCATTTGGATCGAAGCGCTTTCGGAGCCGAGCATGTAATCATACTGGCTGCGAATGGTTGCGATGAAGTAGTTCATGCGCAGCATTTGGAGAACAGTCAGGGCAGTCATCAGGATGAACCAAGGAGTCAACATCTGCTGCACGGCGGGTTTGCCGTGCAGAGCGCCCCAAACGCCAGAGGTCTGCAAGGCGGCCGCTTCATGCTCCTCTCGGCGAGCACGCTCTTTCCTGTCACCGATAAGCTTGTTCAGCTCGTCAACCTTGGACTCGCGATGTTCGCGACGCCCTCTGCGCAAGCGTCTGACTTCATCGTCACTGAGTTCTTCGTCTGAAGAATGGACCTGTCTGGCGTCAGTAAGGGCACTTTCTGCTCTCGAACATCGTTGAACTCACATCTTGGAACACGTTCTCGGCCTTCTCAAGCTTCTGCTCGAGCTCCGGCATGGTCTTGTAGTTGTCAGGACTCATGATGGTGAACTGCGCAACGAAGATCAGCACCGGAACCGCGAGGTAACCGAAGAAGAACTTCTGGGGCGTGAAAGCGCCGTTCGAGCTCTGGTAAGCAAGTCTGTAAAAGAGGAACACGGCTGCCGATGCGTCGAACGCGCCTGTCACTGTTGCAACGATGGTTCCTGAATACTTAGGGAATGCATTGGCAATCTGGAATGAAGGCAGGAAGATGAAAGTGCCTCCAAGAGCGAGCATGACATTGGCCACGACGAACCCGTCGAATTCTGGCAATTTGAAAGCGTAGCCCATCAACAGCGCGCCGGCCGCAAGGAACGCACTAGCGAGGACTGCGCATACGCGTGGTCCATAGCGATCCAAACAATATCCTACTGGGAGTGCGGAGACATTGCAGGTCGTGGAAGCAATAGCAAAGAAGAAGTTGAGTCTGAAGGATGGTCAGCGAGCTCTCGGATACCCTGCAACTCTGGAACATACCTCAAGTCTTGCTCAAAGCACACCTCAACATCATCCATCAACTCTTCCGGCGTGCAAAGCTCACGGTAAACGCCCACGTCGACCAGCACCGGCTTCAACGCTGCAAAACCAAAGACAATACCCGAAGCCAGCCAGCAAGCCAGCACGGTGAAAGCGACCTGCGCAACACGTTTGACCGTGCTGACCTTGTAAGCCGTCACGGTATGCAACGGGTGATGAGCGTGGTCCTGCTCAGGAGTCTCTTCCGTAGGATGGAAAGCATCATAGGAGATCACTCGGCGTACCGATCTGACAGTACCGCCATGATGGTCGAACTCACGATCCTGCCCGTCAATAGAAGTGACACGATGGATGAGGGACATATGGCGTTAAGTGTTCTGGTTGTGAGACCTAAGGGACGCTCGACAGGTGGCGATTGAGGGATCCGGAGGCGAAGGAACGTGAGGCTGCAGCGGTGCTATTAATTAGTACTCGAGCGTCTGTTGAAGGCTCGTAAGGTGGTGGCAAGGAAGATTATGGAAGGCACAACATTCGCATACGCGTGACAGGTCGAACAGGTGGGAAAAGCAGGTTTGACTTTGCAGGACGGACGAGACAGCCGTGAGACGGGCCATCGACCGATTCTAGTCCAGAGTTAGGGTTCGCGCTAGTTTTTGATAGCGCACATGCCGCGAAGTGGACGGAGTTGCCGTTTCCGGGCCTGCTCCCTGTCCTTGCATGCCTTGTCATCGTCTGCATGTTTGCCTATTCGTTCTGCGACAGACAACGTCCATTGGAAAGATGATGATGCCATTGCTATATGTATCGTGACTGCGCAACCAATCTGTACATGCCGAGCTTCTGGTCCGGATTCCCCTCCTGCGGTAAGACGGCTACACGATGTTACGCGTGGGGAAATGAATCCCAGTCGATCGTTAGCGGATAACCGACGTCCACCTTCATCACATGCCATCGAGGCCGAGATCGCAGGGTAAAATTACCGTGCAGCCGCCGAGTGCTGTGTCACTCTGAAACGCGTTAAACAATGCCATTGGAATTGTACACATGATGTTGAACAAGCCTGCTCCAACACCACAATTGCGACGATGGACGGAGTTCTTCTCCCGTAAGCGGAACACTGCTGATAAGACAAATTTAACCGTCGTACCAATCGAGCTCGGCAGAAAGGGAACCACCTCACCGCTTGTCAAAGTTTGGCAGCTCTCATGTGCAGCTGCAGGAGGACAACATCACTGCATCACTGCCAAACATCAATACGTGCAACAGAGATAAGCTCGTCATATTTGGCCAATTGATAATGCCGTCATTGCTACGCAGCCTGCTGCAAGCATTCTCAACACAATGCAGACTCCCTGCTCACCTAAGGCGTCATCCCCATATCGCATCTTTGCTGCGAGCACCGCCGCCAACCATTGGCGGTGTCGTGAGCGTGTAGCTCCATGCCTCCTGTCCGTCGACGAACAAGCGATAACGCAGGATGCTCTGCTCGCTCGTGGACGGATTAGAAATCGAAACCGCGCCAAACTTGCTGTTTCCGTCGGGTATGTACTTGATTAGCACGTCACTGAGGTAATCCGGGGAGGTCGAAGATTCTTTGTATGTCCGAATGGGCAGGTAGAACATGCTCAGCGGCGATGCAGAGAATTCATGGACGGTAGCGCTCAGCGGCCAGCGCTTGCGTCTCGTCTGCACTGGAAGGTGAGCAAAATTGTCTGCATCTTTCGGGCGGAAAGGATTTTCCACGGCTGGGTGCGCCGCAAGCCCAACCACCTCTTCCTTGCCATCAGGAGGCGGTGGGAATGCAGTTGCGGCAAATTCGTGACGGTCGCCAGACAGCACGATAACACCAATTCCGTCGCTGCGAAGACCAACGTCCCACATGGCTTCCAAAATGATCTGGCGCTCTCCTAGGTAGCCGCGCCACGTATCTTGAGAGCCATACCACCAGTTCTTGGTGAAAGGTATGGAGCTGACAAGAATCTTCCAGCGAACACCACAAGGTTCTGGCTGTTTGAGCCAAGCAAGGAGATCCGCTAATTGTGCTTCTCCTAATAGTGTCTTGGTAGGCTCACCACTGAAAGGATCAGAGCCGTTGGTCCTGTCATTTGGTGAACGGTATCGGCGTGTGTCGATCATGAAGAACGAGGCTGGACCCTGAGTGAACGAGAACCAGCTCTCGTCCCGTCGCACGACTGGCGGATTGACGGAGGTGTGGTAGTGGGAATAGGGATCGTAGGCGCTGTTGAAGACCCCGGTGGTGTTGCCATCCCAATCGTTTGCAACCTCATGATCATCGTAGACATGTATCCAGGGAAGATCCTTCGTAGCGTCGTTCCAATCCGGACCCGCGTAGATGCGGCGATACTCCTGTCTGTAGTCTTCGGCAGTCGTGCCAGGCCGACGAGGAACGTCGATGTAGATGAAGTCGCCAAGGAAGACCATGAACTGCGCCTTCAGACCTTTTACTGCCTCCGCGAAGAGTTTGAGCCCCGGGTTACTTAGAGGGTGCCTGAAGGGGACGTATGGGAAGTTGTTCTTGAGGCATGACGAGTGGACAAAGGTGAAGGCCCCGGCATTCTCAACACGTTTGGAGAGTTGTCCTGCTCTTGGCGGGGTCGTGAAATGACCAGAGTGATTGTTAGATAGTGCCCATTGGTATTTGGTATCAGGTTTAAGCCCAGCCAAGGTGAGAGTGCCTGTGAAATCTGTGCTTTCGTCGAGCCAGTCTATCTGTCCCGAAGGCTTCCAGGAGGTCTCGCTGGGAAGGACGCCACGGGCCAAGGGAGGATCAACATTCCTGTACGAAGCAATAATGGGGTACTGGTTCGCATTGGGTTCACGAACCAATACGCGTGCATCGTGATCAGAAACATAGCCTACACGAGCCATGGACAAGTCTCGAGAAGGGTAGAACACGAGGCCGCGGTAGACCAGGTCAGCTGACATGAGCACGAGCGCTAAGTTAATCAGGAAGGTCAGAGTAGTCCATGGTAGGCTTGTAGGACTCGGAAGACCAGTCGTGAGAGTCTTGATCGCTTCAGCTCCTTTCTCCTCGATGACAACGGTTTCCTGGACGTCCAATTCGGCAATTGGTTGATCCGCTGCTTGGACGTCTGCATAGCGAGGGTCAGCATCTTCGAATGCTTCTTGTTCGTTGATTTCGCGCGTTATAATGTCAATGTCGTCGGAAATAATTTCGTAAGGCGCGGTATGCGTGAGATTATAGACGAATGCTGGTACGTATAAGGCGAAGAGTGAAAAGATCAGTGGCGGAAAGTGCTATAGGTGAGTGGATCAGCATTGGCCCAGTCTCTTTGGCAGAGTAATTGATGAGAGGACTGACATGTCCGGGAATCTAATTGCTAAGCATTAGCTGGCCATTCACATCGGGCGCCTAAAAGATCATCCTGTAGCTCACCCATCTTAGAAATATGAAGGCAAACGCCCGGAGAGTAGTGGAGCTCAAAGCTGTGATGTACTTGGCGACATGGTTCAAATCGCTTGTTGACATAGCGCGTTATCGCGTCAAGTCTGGGCTAAGTGAGTCGTGGATTTACGCCGCTTGCATACAGGTGAAGTGATTATTTAGGGACTGAGGCATGTCCAACTCAGCGCGTCCACAAGTGTTGTGATTGGAGTGGTTGGCGATGACGTTTTGGCGACACGTGCAGGGATTCTTCGTGAACGCCGCCGAAAAACCGACGGAACGGAACGAGCAGGCGCCACGGGGAAATTGCAAGCGATGTAAGCATTTGTCCTTACATTCTTACACCAGTTGTGCTTCCAACACTACCCTACAAAAAAGCTGATATGGTCTCTTCTGGAGTTGATCGCGACTTCGTCCTGATATGGCGGCGGCATCTTTGCACCGCGGCAAAAGGAAAAGAATAGACATACTGCACACCTTCAAACCACCGACCCAGCCGTGAAGTAGCAGAGGACACGGTTCCCTTAGCCGAGTCCACCGACACGCCTTATTTGCAACCGCCGGCTTCTACGCCGCAATCTATCTTCCCCATATCGTCCGTGAAGATGGCTCAATCCAACCGACATTAAGCAAGAGGCGCTTAATTCACCTGGCTCATGACTTGTCTAGGAGAACTGTAAGTGTGCTATATAGACGTGTGTGCTCTACCGCAATGCGAAGAACATCATGTTCCACGACTCGCTCTCATTTCATTAACGCATTATTTCTTATAAAATGTTCAAGTCCATCAGATGGCAAAGACAGTGTCTTTTCCCAAGCACATGCCTAGCAGGCCTTCTCTTTTTCCTAATTCTTTCTCATGATCAAGAGCCGGTCTCATTTGATCATTTCCAGACTTCCACGTCCACATCCACATCCACACACACCAAAACCACCGAGCTTTCATGCTACGCTTTACCCGGTGCGAACGAGACTGTGGTAGTCCTCCGCACTGGATCAACAGAAATCGCGGACAAACTCCCGGTCCATCTATCAACAACGCTCAGTTGTTACCCAAACCACCTGATATTCTCCGACCATGATGAAACCTTCCATGGCGAGCCTGTCATTGATGCTCTTGCATCAGTCAGCCCGGACATCTTAGAAACCCACCCCGACTTTGAGCTGCATCGCCGTCTTAAGCGCTCAGGCAGAAGCGCACTGGAAGCTTCCGAGCTTAGCGGTGTCGACAGCGAGGTGGTCATGATGTCTGGCAAGATCGAAAATCCTGGCTGGAAGCTCGACAAGTGGAAGTTCCTGCCTATGATCCACCGCACATTGCAAGAATACCCGGACTCTAAATGGTACGTCTTTGTCGAGGCGGATTCGTACATATTCTGGAGGTCGACGCTGCAATATCTCAATCGACTAGATCACACAAAGCACTACTACTCCGGTAGCGCTACTCTCATCGGAGATGATCTCTTCGCCCACGGCGGCTCCGGTTTCTTCGTGTCACAGGCAGCTATGCGGACTGTTGTCAACTACTACACCGCACACCAGAAGGAGATCGAAGACGCCACTGCCAAACACTGGGCAGGAGATTGTGTCCTTGGTAACGTCTTCAAAGACGCTGGCATCAATTTGACCGACTCCTATCCTATATTCCAAGGACACTACCCCGGTATCGTGCCCTATGCGAAACCGAGTGGTCGCTCGAAGGAAGGTGACCGGATGAGGTTGTGGTGTTACCCTTCGGTCTCATATCATCACGTAACACCGAAAGTCATCGAGGACCTGTGGAATTTCGAACAGCAATGGTTTACTTCCGTTCAGAGAGTAAGAGATCCATCTTTCTTGATATCGACTTGAGTTAGCACTAATTCTTCCGGCGCAGAATCACACAACCATCTTACGACACAAAGACGTGTTCCATTGGTACATTCTTCCCAGAACATCCGCTCCTGACTCAGGCTTGGGCTGGGACAACGAAAGTGACTCCGACAAAGGCGTCATGAGCTCAATCGATGAATGCAAAGCCAGGTGCGAAGGAGACATGCAATGCAAGCAGTACTCGTTCGACGCCGAAAGACGTTGTAAGACTCGCAGGAGCCCGAGACTCGGTAAAGCAGCTGCGAATGTTCAATCGGGATGGCTGCCGGACCGCATGGCGAGGTTTGAGCAGCGGGACATGGCACCTTGTGGCGATGAGGGGTGGGTGTTGTAGACTGTCAGGGTTCGTTTAGACTGTGTTGAGCATAGACTGTACATATCCCATTTGCCGGATTTACTTCATATAGTGTGACAGCGTTGCGATGTTTCGTCGTGGTGTCGATTGATCGGTCTTCTCGCAATTAACGAATTGCACGCAGTGATGAATTACTCCAGCGCTGACCATACAGCACAGCCACCTCTGCCCTTTCCCAAGATCTTGATTCGATCTTCGAAAATAGCACCAACATCACAAGTTTCGTCCACTCGTTTGTGATAGTATCATCTACCGCCCTGGCTTGGACGATTGTGGCGCGTGCGATATATTCTCACTCGCACGTGCCGCAGATGGTGCCGCAGTGGCGCAGCATCAGACCGTGAACCCCCTGCACACTCGGTATTCTGGGCCATGATCTGTGTCATATTCTCTGTCATGGGAGTCATCAACGCCGAAAGCGCAACTTAAGAACCGCGAACCATGGCGCCACCAGGATCCACCTCAACTTATTCTCCACATCAACGGGTCTTCTCGATGTCTCAACTACTCCAGGTACCTACAGAGCTGCTGATACAGATATTCTCTGCAAGCGATAGGATCCTTGATGCATTGCACTTGCCCGGAACGAATCGATTGTTGAATGGTGTCTGGCTTGAACACTCCGAGCCGATCATTCAGGGCATCTTGGAGTCTTCCCTACCTGCTTACAATGATGCTGTTCAGTTGGCCATCTTGGAGATTCGACTAGAGTTGGCCGAGTCGTCCACTGACCATCCACCGACGCTTCGAAGTTGCTTGCCGACTCTCCTCCGAAACGCTGACCTGTGCGGCAGCGCTTGTCTGGCCTACTTGCCTGTCTGCAAAGACTCAACACCGCCAGCTATTTCATACTACTTCTTGCGTCGAATATCTCTAGGATACATACACTACCAGCTTAGGGATGACATCTACTTGGAGCTTCGATCGATGTCTACCGAGGCGCTGGTGATTCGGCACAATCTCAGTGAATGGCTGGAAGGACCTTGCAGCTGGGAGGAGAGTGTTCGGCAAGGTGTTAGGGAAGATTGGCAACGCTACGAGGCAGACATAAATGGCGAGTGGGAAACGCCTTGGGACTATGCTAGATATGTGTTGAGTGGCGCTATCGACGACATCAAGAATGGCACTGACAACCTGTTGATCATGGTGGAGGGTTACGATCCGTGGGACGATTATGTTTACTTCGAACGCATAGTCAATCCAAAGATCATGTTATGATCATGATTGGTTTTGAGCATCACAGCTCTGGTTTGGAAGCCTAGAGTCACATCAACTATCGTATGTGCAATTCTGGAAGATCGTTCGTATGTAGACTCATGATGTTACGGCCTTCCCGATTCCACCCGCCTAATTGTGATTGCTCCATTTGCCGCCCACCTCTAATCCCAACTTCCACATTTGTCTTGCACGCGCCCAATATGTACTGCGCCACCATATGAAATTGATGGGGACTGTTGCGTCGTTTGCCATGCCTGGCATCGACACGAGGAAGCCCTGTTGAAGCCTTTGCTCCAGGCACAAGATTTCCTCGTCTTCGCCCTGCTACCACCACCTCAACAGATCCTCAATATGTCTGTCCTGCTCACGCTGTCAACGGAGCTACTCATCCAAGTTTTCGCCGCAAGCGACAAGATACCAGATGCTTTACGCCTCTCAGCAACAAATCGCCGTCTACACGACATATGGTTGGAGCATTCGACTCAGATTACTGAGACCATCTTGAGAAGGACCATTCCCGCTTATGAGAAAGCCCTCGACTTGGCGATCACCGAGACTCAAGTGCAATCTTCTTTCAAGGAGAAGCCACCACTCCGCGAATACTTACCAACACTTCTTCGAAATGCCGATTTGTGTGCAAGCGCGTGCTTGGCCTATTCGGCTTTCTGCGAGAATGCGCCATCACCGCCCACTTCTTATTACTTCTTGCGACGAGTGGGCATCGGCTACAAGTATCACCAAATTAGGGACACCCTCTATACTGAACTTAGAGCGACCTCCAAAGAATCACTAATTGATCACGCTGGTATGAGTCGCTTTCTACTACTGAAGGCCAGCATCGCCGAACGAATGAGGCAGGGTGTTTTGCCTGAGGACTATGATGATGCTCGCGATGTGTACAGAGATATAGAAAGCAAGTGGGATTACGCAGACTATTGCATCTGCAGTGGGGCTATCTGCGATATCAACCGTGGGACCAACAACCTCCCAGCCACCATTCAGGGATATGATATCTGAGGGCGAGTGCCTTGTCTAATACTTTCTTGAGACACTTCCACACTTTCCCGCCCGTCTGCATCGGTGAGGACTCTTATGTTTGTTTCGAATGCAAAAGCAGTACAGCCCCACTGTTCGAGAAGCTGGGAGTAGTCAATGAAATTGCCCTGTTTATCCAGCTCGTACACGTCAGGAGTTGAATTACCGGTGGTTTGCCTTCTTTGAAGTCGTTGTCGCAAGGAGCCATAATTATATCGTTTCCATCTCCATCGGTTCGTATGGCTACCATTCTAGCGTTTTCCAGGTCTCGACGACCAGTATCGATGCAGAAGGCGAGTGCCGCCATAAATTCACCTTCGGTTATGTTAGCTGAAGATCATTATTGTATAATGGCGCGAGGGCAATTGCGTAGTGGTAAGTACGCTCCACACAACATCGGTTGCGGAGGGCACGAGCATGTACTGAGACATTATTAAAACATCCCAGCTCCATCGCGGCGACAGGAGTGATGCAACCCTACCATATCCGCGACCGAGACACAGTTGCAAGCATGTTGCATATCCTCAATGTGTTTAGGGAAGATAAACTAACCGCAGTTCGCCATATTCCTGTGACCGCGATCTGTATCCACGGCGAAAGCTTGACAGCGGCGAAGGCCGTCGAACACAGCGTTATCAAGTGGATGAGAGTCTTTGATGTGCATGCCAGCCATGTGGTTACTGACTTTGTTTTTACTAACATCGTAGATGTAGCTGGATCCACGTCCCTTTAGGGAAGTGGCGATGTATGCGGTGTTATCTATCACCTTTTGGACAGTGTAAGCAGCGAAGAGTTCTTGGTGGCTTCCAAGGCAGTGGAGCACTGTTACCTACGAGTGTAGTGGTGACAGTAGGTCTATCCTTGTTCGCATTGAGATTCGCAATCGTGTCTGGACCGTTCGGGAGCGTATCTTTCATGAATTGTTTGTTGAATTTGGCATGGGCAGCAAAAGCCAGATCCACCACGTTGGCATGCGTCCAGTCCTCGAGTCCGTCTATCTGGACGATTGTGCCGTAGGAGACTTTCTTGACTTCGCTTCTAAAAAGCGACGTGTTGAGCCGAATATCTGACAAGGACTCAGTATGTTTCTCAGGATACGTAGCGTGGTGTCTGCGCCCTAGCTCTGCAAGGGGAGATCTCACCTAAGTGATCTGGATTGACTGCAAACGACGGGCCCGCGAACACAAAAGCAAGGGAGAGGGCAAGAACTCTAGCAATATCGAATCGCTGGAACATATTGCTCTAGGCAATTGAATGAGAACGTGCGAATGGTGAAAGTGATGTCTTTTGGCTATGCACTATGGCCGTGATCATGCCTATTATACACACTACAGCGACACCCAGGCCCAACTTTTGACTATGCTCTGGCACATGTGACCTTCTTGCTTGGACACTGGCTGACAGCTGTCTGTCCAATTGAGAGCAGTTCGACCACCGCCAAGATCATTGCCGCCATCAGAGCACCAGGTCTGGTCTGGGATTGAAATCTGTGATCCGGCAATGTATTCTTGGACCATTTATTCGAACGAACTTTTCTTCTATCAGATGAAGTCGAGAGACACGCCCATGCTGGAAGACCCTTTTCCTTATGTACCACATGGACTCGACCGTCGACAAGATGATGCTGACGACACAAAACCTGCCAACGGGACGCTCCAAGAATACTACGGTGCTCTGATCGAGCAGGCGATTAAAGCCAGTATAGATGATGGCGACGACGAGTATGCAGCTCTCTACGATGACAATGCCAACGATGACCTGCAAGAGGAAGTAGACGAAGAGCTTGAGGATCAGCTGGAAGAGAGCGATAAGATCACTCCCGCGACAGCTGTCTCTGCTCTCGCGAACCCGCGATTCCTGAGGAGATCAACAGCTGCCTGGAACTTCACATTCGCCGCTCAGTCATCGGGTCTACCTTCTCCCAGCAAGAACATACACCTTCTGGGCTCCAAGGTATCGTCCAAATATGGCGCCAATGCATCTGCCTTCTCCACCCAGAGCATGCGTTTCCCCAACTCTAGCACTTTCTCCACTGCTTCCGCCGACGGTGACATTGGCGAAGATTCAGCTGTAGGTACAGTTGTCGCAAACAAGACGCACATCATGTTGCAAGGCGGGAAGCCAGTACAGAGAGCGACCATCAACATCAAGAAGCTCTTTGTATCGGATCTGACTGTCAGAGTGTTTCATCCGACGCAGGCAGGACATGCCGCAATCGCCAACCTTGTCCTGTTCCAGATGGCTCAGGACAATGCGAAGCGTCTAGGTAAGTGAGTGCTAGGTGCTTCGTCGAGAAAGTACTGACTGGTGCACTAGGCCTTGAAGATGATATGCCGCCACTTCATACCAACACCACCGGCGTTGGCTGGCCTAAACTACCCGGTGCTGCTTGTAACATGGACTCGACCAGCACCTGGTCCGACCGTGATGCCATGAGATCTGCTCTCAGCGACTTTTGCTCAGGTATGCAAGCTGGCGCGGCGTGTTGCCCTTGATTGTGATGCTGATGAATTCATCCAGACTTCGGCAATGTGCATGGCTCCAAAGGCGAGTTTACCAGCGGCACGTACAACACTGGACTCGACTACATGAACATATCCGTCCAATGGAACAGCGACGACGGCGTCATCAGCGAACACGGCTGCATGTCGTGGCTCGACGTCGTAATGGACGGCTGTGACGTCCCAACGGATGGCGGAAGCAACTTCAAGCACGGCGGTACAATCGATTCGAATTATCCGACCGTCGATGCAACTCTCAAAATCGAGTCGCTCGTCATGCGACGGATCTGGAACGGATACACCAGCGACGACAAGAAATGCAATCCCATTGACAGCAACAACTACCTCGACCATGGAACGCTCGAGGCCAATATCGGCGCCTACTGTACAGAATCGGCCAAGCAAGAGATTGCCGAATCTGGCTCGATCTTCACACAGACGCTCAATGACGGTACTCCAGATCGAGTGGTACTAACGACGGAGTGGCCTACAGGTCCTCGCAACTATCAAGTCTTCTGGGAAGAGTGCGAGTATTACATGACTGTCTTGAGGTAAGTCTTCCACTTGAACTCCATTCGATCAACAGCTGACCTCTTCCCCCCAACAGCAACGGCTGCAGCCCCGAAGCAACTCTCAACAAAATGAATTGGAAACACGGTGGCAGCATCACCGACGCAAACGGCATCAAATACACCATCGAGCCCACACGAACTCGACCACCACCACCAGAAGCCCCGTTCGGCACATGCAAAGCCGTCTACGATTTCTTCAACCCGTACTGGCAAATCACTGCCACAGGAGCCGGATCACTGCACACTGATAACGGAGACGCCCTCCATCAGGAATTCTCCAACTGCGGCCTGACTAAATGGTGGAAGTTCAAGTATTACGATGAACCTGCTGAGGACGGCGCAGAGTGGGAGGCCTATGGTACGTTGCCACTAATATTTATACCGCCCCATTGCGCTGCGAGAGCGGTGGAGAGGGCGGCTGGGTTCAGAAATGAAGGACAGTGTTAGATGCTCCCGTGTGGCAGTCATTGTTGTTCTGGTGAAGCTGTATTACTAGTCACCGATAGAATGTAATGTTTGCAGAAATTTATCTATAGTACATACGGCCATAGGTTAGGGAAACAGGACGTCTCATTGTATTGTGTGCCTTTTGCAACAATTTGATCGATGGTGCATTGCATGCGAAGCCGTCTCGCTCCGGTTACTGTAACGTCTACAACTTTCACGGGAGCACTTGCAAACTGATCGGAGAAGCTTGGCCCGATCGACCAAAACATCAGAACCGTAAGATGCGGTTAGGATTTGATTTCGCATCGTTGGTACCAACTTCTGTGTTGATGAGCGATCAGCTTCTTGTGATTGTCAGTTCCCGCAAGTCTGCTCTAGTGAGAATCGCGTTCGACTCTCTGTCGATCTCTAAATGCTATCGATTGAAACGATTGTTAGAGTAAGCCTGTTGCCCTGCCTACTCTCAGCATTGCACTACTGAATATCGTCTGTGGGTCTGGCCTCAAATTCAACACTGCAAGCCTAGTAATATTGAAGCAAGGCAGTCTAGATAACGATATGTTTGCAAACTCTCGATGGTGGAAGGCGAGCCAGCCCGGGGTGATCGAGGTAGTGGATTTTCTGGAACTTGGGGCATGAAATCGCTCCCTGGCTCTTTCCCGATCAATATTGAGTGAATATATTACCAATACACCACTTCAAACACATCAACAGCAAGCCTGGTCTAGCGGTTATGATTTCTGTCTAACAATCAGTTGCAAAATGAGCTCTATTGGCAGCACAGACGGTTCCCGGTTCGATTCCGGGGGTTTGTAACAGATGTACAGCGTCGATGTTTTTGACTTTTTGCCTGGCTCACGATCGATCCCAGAACATGGGGAACCATTGCTGATCCACTGGAGTAGACAGGTGGGGTTGGGACGTGATGGACTGAGCTATGATATCCAGATAGTGCTTGGTTTTTGCTGCCTGGACGTTCTAGCATGATCTTGTTCATTGGACAATCGCCTGGTTTGAACATGGGTTGCGACACTAGTACAGATATTTCGATTATGCCATTTCACTTTGTGTCGATATCGATGCGACCTATTAGATAACCGTTCTGAAGAGTCGCTACTGTTTCCCGCCGTCACGAACGATATATGATCGAGTACAACGAAGCGATACCACCTCAACTTCTCAAATTCACCCGTCGATCGTACCCCTCCGAAACCTAAAAGCGCCCTACTAACAGGCACGGGAGGCGCTTCATTCTTCCTCTCTTTTTGGTTGTTCTTCCGTCAACCCCCGCTTTAAGCGATTTATCCGCCAACGAAAGTGGGAACGACCAGACAACCCAGTGTTCCGTTACACAAGGAGAGCGGATGACAAAATGCCGATACCACATCTCTACCGGACAGGTATACACCCACCTAGGGCTGCCGCACAATTTGGGGCAGTTTAGGGCTGGCTCGTTCCAAAGATGGCTTGCTGACACGGCTTTCATAAATGACAGGAGACTTTACGTATTGCATACGGGCTCGATGCGTTGATATATTTCAAGCCGGTGTCCAGGATTTTGCAGAGGAAGCACCTTCGACGTTTATGGTCCAAAAGATGAGACTAAAGCAAGCTGTATTCGCGGCTGCCGCTGCGGTCACTTCGCTTGTGAACGCGCAACAGACGGCTTGGGGACAGTGTGACGGACAAGGTATCGTCTACTCAAGTCGTTTGACAGAACTGATGTATGCTGACAAGGGCGCAGGATGGAGTGGCCCTACTTCGTGCGTATCGGGCTACGTGTGCACATACCTGAACAATTGGTACAGTACGTTTCCTCAAAACCGTAGACTTTCTCCCTGCTAATGATCATAGGTCAATGTCTCCCTGTCGCGACATCGACAACCACGGCGACTCAATCTTCGTCATCTAAGACTTCTGCCACTTCTAAGACTTCCACTACGTCCAAGACTTCCACCACTTCAGTGAAACCATCGACGACGCTTGTAACTTCGACTTCGACAAAGCCGACTTCGAAAACAACGACCGCTACTTCTAGCGAGGCACCAGCAAGCACTGGCATCGAATACTTGATCTCATTGTACGTGATGAACATCGCAACTAAGGCGTGTCTTACTGACTCTATCGAACAGCGGCGACAGCTACTCGCAAACGGGCTTCGATCCAACTCTCAGTCTTGCGTCTTCGTCTAACCCGCTCGGCAACCCGAACTTCCCAGGCTGGACCACTTCTGGAGGCCCTAACTGGATTGGCTACTACATCTCGCAGTTCAACTCCAGCCCAGTGTACTCATACAACTTCGCGAGTGGTGGTGCGACGACCGATGCAAACCTCGTCACGCCGTTCATGCCGACTGTGCTTTCGTTTGTTGATCAAGTGAATTTGTATCTAAAGAGCGCGAAGACTGCCACTTTCCCGAAGTGGAATGCCGCCGACTCGGTGTTCGCTGTTTGGATCGGTGTGAATGTGCGTATCATGCCCTGTGCTCTTCATTGGCGGCTCACTAACATTTCCTCTGTTAGGACGTTGGCAACTCTTGGTCCAAACCGGAGTATCCAACACTCCTAGGCAAAATCATGGATCAGTACATCAACCAGACCCAAACGTTGTACAACTCCGGAGCTCGACGATTCCTCTTCCTGACAGTACCGCCCATCGAGCTCAGCCCATCAGTCCAAGCCGGCGGCCCTGACAACGTTAAAGCCGAAGGCGCTGCCGTCAAGCAGTACAACGATGCGCTGAAGTCGCGAGTCGCCAAGTTCGCAGCTACCAACCCGCAAGCGAAGACCTATGTGGTTGACACGACCGTGCCGTTCATGAAAGCGATTGATAACCCCCAGGCGTACGGTGCGGACAATGCGACTTGCTTTGATGAGAGTGGCACTAAGTGTCTTTGGTGGAACGATGTGAGTCTGATCGTCGACGTGACCAGCGTGACATTCATACGACGAATTGCGGAAGCTGACTGCATTAGTACCATCCTGGACTTGCTATACACAAGCTCGTTGCTGAAGCAGTTTCAGTGGCGCTGCACAAGTGATGAAATGTCGTTAGAGGGTGACGATGTGAAGCGGTTCCCATTTAACAAGGCATTCAATAACTACATACCATTGAAAATAGCATCGTCACGCTTCAGAAGTTCAGATTGTCTACAAAATTTCATCGTTGCTTTAGTGTACACCAGTTTGCGAGTCATACGGCGATTGCTCGTATACAATGATGATGAATTCAGTGAACCACCGACTCACCTTACTGTGATGGCATGCATGTCAACACACATGCTCTACCCGAAAAGCGTATACTGTGAGTGAGAGTCGGAGATAGTTGTCACCCAAAAACCCATCGCTGTTTCGTCGAACTCATCACTTTTAATTTGACACCACGCCCATCTATCCCAGTGATGGACTCAGATCAGTCCGCTGCCCTCGAAATCCACCAGAAAGGTAAACAGGATTGCATCAACATCCCTCCAATCGTTGTCGCTAACTACAATACAGCTCGCGCTGAGCTATCAATCGCGTCATTGACATGGGACAGCAAGCTCGCCACAGATGCGCAAACATACGCAAATCAACTTGCATCGACAGACAGCGGCATGCAGCACTCCAACCAGCTCAGTCAACAACGGCAAGGAGAGAATCTGGCGAGCTGTCCCGGGCCTTGGCCAAATCCATACAGAGAGTCGAGCAAACTCTGGTATGCTGAGAAGAAGAATTGGAAAAGCGGTGTCTTTCAAGCGCAGGATACACAGGCGGTTGGTCATTATACTCAGGTGAGTGATTGTCCGGACTATGAAGCTCCGGCAGCACAGCGAGCTGATATATGAGGGTACGTGCAGATGATCTGGAGCGGCACTACCCATGTGGGCATGGGTCTCGCAATTTCCCCATCTGGGACAACATACGTCGTGGCTCGCTACTCCCCTCCCGGAAATTATGTCGGACAGTCGCCTGCACAAGGTACAAACAGCGGAAGCGTACAAAAGCCTACACAGGGTAGACGTCAAAAGCCTGGCAACCGGAACAGTGGAGGCGCACGAAAGCCTATGAATGGTAGACGGCAATGGCCTGGCCAAAGAGACAGTAGTCCAATGCACCATGGCAATCACGGTGGGATGCAGCCACCCTTTTATGGACACGGCGACGGAGGCATGCAGTCGCCATCACCATATCAGCCTTTCCCGCCACGTCCAAGCTGAAATGGACTACCTGATAGTTCATCGCCACCACTGCCGCAATCTGGTATACTTGGCCCCCAGGAGTTCAACCGTTGGTTGACTGATCCGCATCTCAGGTACTCTCCTTACAACCCATTAGGACCGCTGGTGGACCCAATGCCTTCTGATTCCGCACCGACGAGATGCTGCGTAATCTTGTAATGATGTTGGGGGTTGTTTTGAATGGTAAGCCTTATGTTGATTTGGCTTCGATGTGGCAAATGAGAGCCGAAATGAAGGAGGCGCCGGGCTGGGGAATTGAGCTTGACGCAATGCGCGTCTTTCGTGGCAGATGTTCGTCGCTGGTGGTCCAAGTCTGGAATGAAATACGGACTGATTTGCGCTTCGTTCCAGCATCTTCCCTGATACAGCGATACTTAGTTACGTAGAAGCAAAGTTCTGTAGCCAAGGAATCCAAGGTAGTGGGATCGAAGGTCTAATTGCATCGCCCAACACAGACGCAGTCTCGCCACGCAGATCCCAACATCAACAAGAAGCTCTCTCCTTCTGGAGAATCCTTGATAGGCTCTTTCGAAGCGTGCTTGAGCGGGTTGACGGCCGGGTACGCGAAGCCATCATCGTCGACTCTTTCAAGGACAGCCCTGCGCTTCTCATGTGCCCAGTCAATGTATTTCGCTTGCGAAAAGGCTGCAGGGTTGAGCACGGTCATACGATAGGCGGCAGCAGCAAGCAAAGCAGTGCCTGAAGTCTCACCGAACCATTCGCTGTCGCCCAGGTAGTTTCTCAATAGACCAGATTCGTCGTTGTCGGTGCGAATGGCGCCGTCGAGAATCTCGCCGATCCACTGATCCAGACGCTGAAGTTCAAGCGACATCGTTTCGTTGCTAGGGCGCCATCCTGAAATCGTGGCACGTACGCGGACCATACCGTAAGCTGCCCAAGCTGCGCCAGTGCTCCAGACACCTTCATCGGCCATCTCGCTCGGTCCGACGATGTGCTTCCAAAGACCTTTCTTGGGTCCTGATTGGATCATCAACACTTCACGATACAGCTCGCACTGTCGCACTGCTTCCTTCATGAGCTCTAGGTCGTTTGAAGCCACAGCATAGTAGGCTAGGAACGGAGGAACCATCGAAATGGCATCAGACCACAACTCCGCCACTTCAACGCGGTGGCTGATAGCGCCATTCTCATATCTCTTCGCATCGTTGAGCAGGTATTCCTTCTGTCTCATAGCGGCTTGGAAAGTTTTCGAGTCTCTCTGGCCCAGCATGAGGGCTGCAACGCCCATCGAAGCAGGGTCAGAAACGCTATAGTCGTCTGCGAACAAAGTCGGTGCATCCTTGGTGCGAATGTGCCTGTGCATCCAAAGAATCCCTTGTGGCTTCTTCAGTGGCAGTTTCTGTATCTTATCGGCAGGGAAGGGTTCCTCCGCGAACACCGTCCTCTCAGGCTCCAAGAGTTCCAGCATTGCCTCGACGCCGGTGCCGTACTCCCAGCTGTGGCTCGAGAGCCGTTCGATTTGAGATCGTGCTGCATTGACGCGGAAAGTGTAGTTGAAAGTGCTCCTGCAGAGCTCTGGTGTGGCGGTGTCGAATGATGGTTCAACGAGGAATTTACTCCAGTATGCAACGGCTGAGGCAAGTAGAAGTGCAATGTAAATGGAGGCAGGCCATGTAAATGGGTTGGCCCATGAGACTGCCGGGTCGGTTTCTTCTTCCGCTAGTGTTGCATCGTCTGATCTTGATGCATCATCCTTTTCTTGATTTGGGTCGTTCGATACCGGCTTTCGCTGTCTCAGTAACGGCGTGGTCTCTGCTTGGCCGCTCATTGTGGCTGCAATGTAGTACCCAACAGGGTGAAATGGTGGTATTGAGACGTAATCTTTACTCTCAAATTGAAGGCACAAAATCACAATATTTTTCTTGAAATCATATATTCATCATCGTCGTAAAAGCAAAAATACAACCCATTGTAGGCGAAGCCCGACGTTTCCGACCAATCTGGCACGTGCTCTCCCCTACGTGCCAAGTCTCCAACCCGAAAGCTTCCAATGCGTCGTCTCGTCTGCACCTCAGCAAAGCAGTTGGCCCAGCAAAGCAGTACTACGATAATACCCCGACTCTCCCATCTCCGCTCCGCCCAACACACCACCCACCACACCCTCACAATGTCCGTCTCCGCCCTCATCCGCTGCGCAACTCGCGCGCGCGCCGCTCCCTTCGCCCGCCCGGCCCAGAGGGCGCTCTTCGTGCAGCAGCCCGTCCAGCGCGCTGCCTTCTCCGTCTCTGCTGGCAGGTTCGCTGGCGACGTCGACGCCCACGACCCCCACCACGAGGAGTCTTTCGAGGAGTTCACTGCCAGGTATGCCGTTCCTGTGTTTGCTGTGTTTTGGGAGGGGAGGAAGATGTTGGAGATTGCAATGGCTGGGAGGGAGATGGAGGAGTGGTGCAAGCGAGGAAAAAGCGCATACTTGCTCAATGGCTCCACTGAGTTCATGCACAACTGCAGCAAAGTCACGGGGTCCCTTAGGAACAAAGAAGCGGTGGAGGTTTGGGATGATTGGAAGATGATATATGATGTCAATTGACTATGACACTTTTTGCTGACCCTCCTTGCGCGCGCAGATACGAGAAGGAGTTCGAGAACGTCCAGGACGTCTTCGAGCTGCAGCGTAACCTCAACAACGCTTTCGCCTACGATCTCGTCCCCTCCCCCAGCGTCGTCATCGCTGCCCTCAGAGCCGCCAGGCGCGTCAACGACTTCCCTACCGCCGTCAGGATATTCGAGGGTATGTTCCTTGCCCAATGCAACACTGCGCGTACACCCTGGAGCACACACTAACACCGCAACACAGGCATCAACGCCAAGGTCGAGAACAAGGGCCAATACGACGAGTACCTCCAGGAGCTGCAGAGCGTCCGGGAAGAGCTCGGCGTGGTGCTCAAGGAGGAGCTCTTCCCCACCAGCTCGTAAACGCACGACATCAAGAAGAACTTTGTGAGAGTGGTTTCAAGAAGACAACCAAGATAGATCACGCCAGATAGGGGAGGGAGGACTTCTCGGTGGGAATGTACAATGTGGGTTTGCCTTGCTACTTGGTCTGCGTTGTACCGCAGGCCGTGTACTATGTACTTTGCCAACATTACGCGTTGCCGGGAAATATAGCGTCGCGCAAAATGACAACGCTTGTACAGCTTTTTCTTTGTATGTTGCTGCCGATTGTGGTTTGAATGTGTTTCTTGGATGTCCTGCGATAATCGCGATGAGTAATCAGTAAAGCGAGACCATCAAGTGGCTGGTTGGTGCGTGCTTATTCACTACTAATGTACACAGGCCACTCGACAGCCTAGAATACATTACACGACCGACACAAATCTCTACTCGTCGTCATCATCCTCCTGCTGCTGCCCGTCCTCCGCATCCTCATCCTGCAAATTTCCCACAGCCTCGAGATCCGCATCAGCGTCCTCATCGTCATCCGCCTCCAAATCACCCTGCATCGTCTCCTCTGCATGCTCAACATCCATAAGATTCGGGTCAATCGCACTCGCATCTCCATCCCCTTCACCGTCCTCCTCATCATCATCCTCCTCGCCCGCCCCATCATAAGTCTCACCAGCACTCGCAGCTTTCTCCATAGCGGCTTTGATCCTCTTCTCCTTGGCGCGATTCTCAATATTCTTCGCGCCCAGCCTCGCCATACTCCTGACCTCGATCGCAAGCGCAGTGGACTTCGAGCCGACTTCCGTGTCTTCCAGGTACGTCTCGGCGAGCTTGCCGCGCGTGATGCGGTCGGGCATGTTGGCCACTTTCTCGTACTCTGCCTGCGGCGGCTCGGCGCCGCGGAAGAGGTAGTCCATTTTGTCGCGCATGATGGCGCGGGCTTTGCACAGAGTGCCGTTGTAGTACCACCCGAACTGGTGCACGTCGCATTCTTCTTGGATGGCGTCTGTGTCGAAGATGGATTTCAGCAGAGGGTCTGTGACGTCGCAGATCTGCCACGTCTTGCCGCTGTGCGTGATGTTCTCGCCGTCGAAAATGTGGCTCTGCCAGCCGTCGGGGGGAGCTTTGCGGTCGACGTTGGTTGCAGCGTCGGCACGCTTGTCGAGCTGGAACATGAGGGTTTGGTAGACGCGGTACTTGGGGTCTTTGCGCGGGTCGACGCCGTATTTGACCAGGCTGTCGCGCCAGGGGCCGGCGCGGAAGCTGTAGCCGACCCACTGGGTGGCTTCTTTGAAGACGGAGTCGCTGTACTGCGGGATGTAATTCATGGCGACGCGGCGGGTGATGAGGGGCCGTTTGTCGAGGAGTTTGCGGATGGCTTCGACGGCTTCGTCGAGGGAGGTGCCGAAAGGGTGGTGGCGTCGCAGGCTTTCTGGTGGGCCTTGGGGGACTTCAGGGGCGTCTGGCTCGACGGGTGCGACTGCTCGACGGGGTGGTGCTTGGATATTGGTTGTTGTGACGTTGCCGGAGGCGTCTTGCTCGAATTTCACGCCTGATGCTTGGTTAAATTCGTAGCGGTATGGCTGGTTTGCGGCCATGAAGCTGGGTGGCGCTACGAAGTTGCCAATGTGAGAAGCACCTGGCCTGTTGTCGATTGACATGTTCTTGAGCATCTCGTAGTTTGGCTTCATGGTGTGTGTGACTAGTTCTCGCATCATGGCGTTGTCGCTGGCGATCATTTGGAAGTCAGGCAGGTTGCGGAAGCGATGCGTTTCGTTGATCGTGCCGACGGGAGTGATGTTATAATTGCCTTCATTGTCTTTAAGGCGTTGGAGGAACTCAGGTGCTGTGATACTGTCATTCCTAGTTGCCTCTTCTGAAGGCTCTGTGAAAGGATCTGTCGAGCCGCGTTTTCGTTTGCGGCCTGTTCGCCTGGGCAGTGTGACTTTGACGAGCACATTTCGAGACTCAATAGCAGACGAGACCAGCTTCTTGGAGAACGGGTCTCGAGGACGAAGTGAAACACCTATCACCGGTTCCTCGAGTGGTTCTTTCGGATTGATCAGACTGTCGCCTACTCGATGCTCGAGGGCCTACTTTCGAAGTCAGTAACTTCGCTGGTACTCACACGCATAGCAAACGCCACCACTTACATGCTTCATCTGAGGCTCGCCACCGAGCGACTTGACGCCATTATCGAAATTCCTCACAATACACGGGTGCTCTATGCTCACGACGCGCTCTTGTGGCACGACGTAGAAGCGTGATGTGGGAGAGTCGGCGGCCTCCATGTCATCTGGCTGTATGATCACGCCTGGCATATTGAGCCGACACGCTATACCAGCCAGCAAACGCGTCCTGTCACGGGACAAGCAGTGGCATGCAATGCAGTGTGATGGTCAATTAGATATATGCAGTGTATGCAGGTAGCCCTTCGCAGCCCTCTCTGCGGGCACTTCTTGCGCCTGCCGCGAGCTAGATCTTCGCTAATACCGATTCCCCGCCTTTTGCGGCTTCGCCCGCCCTGGCCCAAAACATCGCATGTGTACACCACACCCTAAGCCTGTCTGCTGTCGTCGTCTGCAGCCTCCGTGTTGCCCAGCCGCATCACCGCTTCCCAGCGCCCCGCCGCCTTCCACCACCACCACCTACAGCTGCCATTGCACGCCATCCTCGCCCTCCTCCGCCGCCGTCACCATCATCACCCTCGCAGATCGATCCTCGCCCCACGTCGCGGCCCGGACCTCGATTAGGCTTGGCGTAGCAGGTCGAGCGTGACGACAAGAGCACCACACCACCGCCAGCCCACCACCACCCGCCGCGACCGCACCAGCGACCGCAACACCATCACCCGACACTCTCTTGCATGATATACCCGCTCCTTCGCCACCGCATACCCGTCCACTCGCCGCGCGCGCTCCAGCTGCAGCACTCGCCGTCGCCCTGAGTCCATCGATCGGCAGGAGCAGCAGGCTTGCGCAACCTCAGGGCCAGACCCTCTCGACACCGAGTGGCATTGGCTGCCCTCAGGCCCAGCACATCGCCGCCCATACATGATGAAGGGCTTCAGACAACGCGTGGTATGTCATTCCCTCTCTATCCCCCGTCGGTCGAACCGATGAACTGGGTCAAAGACCAATGTTGATGTGTCGACCTAACAGCAAGAACAGCTCTCTCGCACCCGCGACAAGGACAAGGAGGGCAACAAGCTCGCCAAGAAGAAGGACAGCTCGTCGTCTGGCACTGCATCGCCGCAGCCCACCCAGTCTCCTGCAGGCTCCGGCCAAGCGACTCCCACTGGTTCGACCTCCAACCTCGTCGACGCTCGAAGTAAGTCGTTATCCGGCTCTGATGGCCCCAACCAAACACACCCTGGCGCACCGAATCCTGGTCCACCGGGTATGAGCACGCAACAAACCCCATCCCTCGTACCTCCACATAGCTCATACAGCGGTTCAGGCGGCGCAAATGCGGGACTGCCTCAGGGAGGGCCGAATACTCCTGGAAGACATGGCGGAATGAACCCAAGTGTGGTGATCAGCCCAAGCGCACCTGTAAGTCAATCCTCATCAAGTATGAATGTCCAGCGGAGCTTTATTAACTCCTGTCGCACAGCACATCCCTCCTCCAGGTGCAGCAGAGACGATGCCACATGACCTCGCACCTCCGAAGGCCGGACAAAAGAGCTTGTTGTTCGACAGACTGCAAGCCACTCCTAAAGATGTAGTCCCAGAAGGCGTCAGGACACCCAAAAGACAACACTCGTCTCGTTTCGATATTTCAGACCAAAGGCAGCGCGAGCTGGAAAAGCTACCTGGATTCCATGAAGTGCCACCGAACCGTCGCCAGGAGCTTTTCATGCAAAAGTTGGATCAATGTAACATCATCTTCGATTTCAACGATGCATCCGGAGACATGAAGAGCAAGGAGATCAAGAGATTGGCGTTACACGAGCTTTTGGATTACGTCGCGCAAAACCGCCAGGTCATCTCCGAGCCGATGTACCCTCGAGTCGTGGAGATGTTCAGCAAGAACTTGTTCAGACCCATACCTCCACCAGTGAACCCACAAGGCGAAGCATTCGATCCCGAAGAAGACGAACCCGTGCTGGAAGTGGCATGGCCTCACATTCAGGTCGTTTACGAATTCTTCTTGCGCTTCATCGAAAGCCAGGACTTCAACACCAACTATGCCAAGCAGTACATCGACCACGGCTTTGTACTGTCACTGTTGGAGTTGTTCGACTCAGAAGACCCCCGAGAGCGCGATTTCCTCAAGACCACCCTTCACAGGATATACGGCAAATTCCTCAACCTGAGATCCTTCATTCGACGAAGCATCAACAACGTTTTCTTCCAGTTCATCTACGAAACAGAGCGCTTCAACGGTATTGCTGAGCTCCTAGAGATTCTCGGTTCCATTATCAATGGGTTCGCTTTGCCTCTCAAGGAGGAGCACAAACTGTTCCTGACACGGGTGTTGATACCACTGCACAAGGTCAAGAGTTTGAGCATGTATCACCCTCAGCTGGCATACTGCATTGTTCAGTTCCTAGAAAAAGATGCAGCACTCACCGAAGAAGTCGTTCTTGGCCTGCTACGCTACTGGCCAAAGGTCAACAGCACCAAGGAAGTCATGTTCCTGAACGAAGTTGAGGACATCTTTGAAGTTATGGACCCAGCAGAGTTCGCAAAGGTTCAGGAGCCTCTCTTCAACCAACTGGCCAAGAGCGTCGCAAGCCCTCACTTCCAGGTCGCTGAGCGTGCACTTTACTTCTGGAACAACGAATACTTCTGCAACCTCGTCAGTGACAACGTAGATGTCATTCTGCCCATCATGTTCAAGCCGCTTTACGAGAACTCAAAGGGACACTGGAACAGGTAAGCTCATCAACTTACCGCTCATTTTGCTATACTAACATTCAATAGGACAATTCATGGCATGGTCTACAATGCTATGAAACTCTTCATGGAGGTAAACCCTCAACTCTTCGATGACTGCTCTCACGAATACACCGAACAGCAGAGCAACCTCGAGTCCGAAAAGGCCACCCGCAAAGCGAAGTGGGATCGTCTCGCTGCGCTGGCGGAATCAATGAAACAGAACGGTCACTCAGCGGCCCCTGCGGTCCGCGCGCCTGGAGCTGCCACAACCGGAGGAAGATCTCAAAGGGATCACGATGGCGACGACAGTCAACAACGCATGGAGCGTCTACGACTGGGCGATGAGCGAGAGCGGAGGCCGGGCAACTCGGTACGTTGACCCAGTGCGCAGAGTCACAACTCCTTTTGTCACCGATTGCATTGTGTGAAAGGCCTGCTGCCCTGGGCCGGCGAAGAGTCGTACTTCTTTTTGAATGTTTCCTCTTTTCTCTTCATCTTTTTCTTTTGTGTCAAGCGAGTCATTGTCTTTACCTTAGAGAATCGCATGGGGGCGTGTGGCCTCTTTAGACTCCGCCAGCGTCAAGCATGAGCAGGAAGAGTCTGCTAAAGCGATTGAGGATTCATGTTTATTTCTGCTTCTTTCTTTTCTCTCTGCTTCTTTCGGGAAACACAAAAACTCTTGTAAACACGCAAAAGAGAGGAAACAGGAGCGCCTGCATACAAGTTCTTTCCCTTCTACTTCCTCTTCTTCTTCTTCTTCTTCTTCTTCTTCTTCTTCTTCTTCTTCTTCTTCTTCTTCTTCTTCTTCTTCTTCTTCTTCTTCTTCTTCTCTCTACAATTCACCAAAAGAAAAGCAAAAGATGGCCCAGAAAGACAACCTCTGTCCTCGTTCACCAAACGCTCCCCTACATCATCATCACTGTTCTCACGCAAAAAGCCCCATCGCAGCAACCACCCATCACGTCAAACTCCCTCACTTCCACAAAAAACGTCTGAACCATGCTCACCCATCTTCTCCTCCCCTCTAGAAATCCTCAAAGCAACAACAAACCTCTTCCTCCACCTCCGCCCACCACCAACAAGACCCCGCGCGCGTCCACAAAGCCCCCGTTTTCCACGCCAGCAGACCCGGCCAGCGGAGCCGCAGCGGTAGTTTCGGTAGCGGGCGCAGTTCCGGGTCGGGAGGGAGTCGGAGCCCGACGTTGACGAAGAAGAGTGCTGCTGCTAGTAGTGCTGCTGCGAGTGGCAGTGGTGGTGGTGGAGATGGGGAGACGTCGGGTGGGAAGGGTTAGAAGTGGTCTCACGGAGAGGGTGTGATGTCTGGCGAGTGGTGCTAGCTGAGTCGAATGGCTCGCTCGCTTGTTGTTGGTGTCTGTTCGTTTGGCTTGGTTTGGTTTGGTTCTTTCTTTCTTTCTTTCTTTCTTTCTTTCTTTCTTTCTTTCTTTCTTTCTTTCTTCCTTTCTTTCTTTTCTTGACGGCCGTTTTTTGGTTGTGGAGTACTATCCGACTTACTTATACCTACTTTCGTTCAAGCGAAGCGATTTGCTGTGGCTTTTTGTGTGTATCCTAGGAACTGGCTTTCAACATGGGCGCTTTCCTTCCCTGCTGGCAGCGTTGTCTGGCGGATTGAGGCATGTAAAAGGCACAAAAGATCACGTTCCCAAGAGACCATTTTCATTCATCTCGCATATCTCATATTTTCTGGTTGCTTATCTTGAACAAAAAAGGGCTTTCTATATATTTCAATCGTTTGCGATCCGTCCGCGCCGCGTATAACCCTTCCAATGTTCCTTCATGCTTCTTCCATCATCGTAATCTCAAACTGACTAACCAACCCATCTCCTGGCGCTCTTGAACAGGCGGACCCACGGGCCAAACTCACCCCAGTCCTTCGACTGGTTAGTAGGCGCGTAGCTGACGGCTTCCTTGAGAATGGTGCGCTCGGGGTGAGGCATCATGGCGAGCACTCTTCCGTCGGGTGTGCGCACACCGGCAATACCCTGCGGGCTGCCGTTGGGGTTGAAGGGGTAGCGCTCGGTGGGCTTGTGGTAGTTGTCCAAGTACCTCACGGACACGAGACCCTGCTCGATGAGAGTCTGAGCGGTGGAGGCTCCGTTGGAGGGGAACTGGGCGCGACCCTCGCCGTGTGCGACGACGATGGGCAACTTGGAGCCGTTCATGCCGTGCAGGAAGACGGACGGGTTCTTGTCGGAGGAGTCGGAGACTTCGACCTCGCAGACGCGAGCTTCGTACTGCTCGCTCAGGTTGCGCTCGAAAGTGGGCCAGTTCTCGGCGCCGGGGATGATGTCTGTCAGGCGAGAGAGGAACTGGCAACCGTTGCAGACACCGAGGGCGAAGGTGTCCTTGCGCTCGAAGAAGTTCTTGAACTCCTGGCGGGTGTTCTCGTGCAGGAGAACGCTCTTGGCCCAACCCTGACCGGCGCCGAGGACGTCACCGTAGCTGAAGCCACCGCAGGCTGCAAGACCGGCGAAGCCAGCAAGGCTGACACGGCCGGACAGGATGTCTGTCATGTGCACATCAATGGGAGAGAAGCCGGCGACGGAGAAGGCGAAAGCCATCTCAGCTTGGCCGTTGACACCTTGCTCACGCAGGATGGCGACGCGGGGCTTCGCCATGACTTGCGATGTGACCCAGGAAGTGGGCGGCAGGATGTTGTCCTTGGGGTTGAATGTGAGGTTATATTTGAGACCAGGGTCCTGGTCATCGTTGATGTTCTCCTTCTCAGAGTCGGCACAGCTCGGGTTGTCACGGAGCTTCTGCATGGCCCAAGAAGTGTTGGTCCACTTCTGCTGCAGAGTCGAACGGGAGGCACGGTAGACGCAGTCTGCGCCGTTCCAGATGGAAAGTTCCTGCTTCGGCTGCTTGGTGACGGTTCCGACGGTGATCGGGGTGAGAGGTGCGAAGACACCCCTGAACTGGTTCTCGTCCTTCTTGCGGATCTGGAAGACAGCACCGAGTTCCTCGTTGAAGAGGGTTTCAATGAGGTCTTGTGGGCGGCCAGACTTGGAGATCTTGTCAAGCGACAAGCTGGCGCCGCAACGACCAGCGAACATCATCTCGACGACAGTGGTAAAGAGACCACCGTCGGAGCGATCGTGGTATGCAAGAACAATGTCGGATTCATGGAGCTGCTCGACCGCGTGGTAGAAGTCCTTGATGGCGTCTGTGTCGCGAACATCGGGTGCCTCGTTGCCGACTTGACCGAAGACCTGAGCAATGGCGGAGCCACCCAGAGCCTTCTTGCCGTTGGCAAGGTCGACGAACATGAGAACAGTCTCGCCAACCTCTTCAGGGCGGCGGAGAGCAGGGGTCCAGGTGCTGCTGATGTCGTTGACGGTAGAGAAGGCAGTGATGACACAAGAAATAGGCGCAGTGACCTCCTTCTTGTCCCACTTAGTCTTCATCGACATGGAGTCCTTGCCGACAGGGATGCTGATTCCAAGTTCAGGGCACAGCTCCATGCCAATAGCCTCAACGGCCTCGTACAAGCCAGCGCCCTCGCCAGGGTGGTTACCAGCAGCCATCCAGTTGGCAGAGAGGCGGACGCGGCTGAGTCTACCAGGCAGACTGGCGGCCGCGATGTTCATGAGGGACTCGGCGACGGCCATGCGAGCAGATGCAGCAGGGTTGATGAGAGCAAGGGTGGGCTTCTCGCCCATGGCCATTGCCTCTCCGGTCTTGATGCCAGGAGTAAGCGAAGTTGCGCTAACAGAGACATCTGCGACAGGAGTCTGCCAAGGTCCAACCATCTGATCTCTGATGGTCAAGCCACCAACGGTACGGTCGGCGATTGTGATAAGGAAAGACTTTGATCCGACAGAGGGCAGAGCAAGAACACGGTCCACGGCAGTCTCGAGAATAGCGTTAGGTGCGACTTCGTGAAGGTACTTGGACAAAGAGCTGTCGAATGCGGGCAGGACAAGCTTCCTTGAGTCAACGATCTTGTGCATCTTGGGGACCTTTCCGAAAAGGATCGACATGGGCAGATCGATGGGTGTGGGCTCGTCCTTGGAGTCGCGGTCCATCAGGACGAGGCGCTTGTCTTCCACCGCCTTTCCGACAACAGAGAAGCCACAGCGCTCACGCTTAGCGATCTTGACGAACTGGTCAAGACGGTTGGGTGCAACAGCCATGACATATCTCTCCTGAGCTTCGCAGCACCAGATTTGAAGCGGGCTCAAGCTCCTGTCGGCGTTGTCGATTTCTCTAAGCTCGAAGCGGGCGCCGAATCCGGCATCTCCAACAAGCTCGGGCAGAGCGTTGGACAAGCCACCCGCGCCAACATCGTGAATGAGCTGGATAGGGTTATCCTCGCCAAGAGATGTGCAAGTGTTGATGACCTCCTGAGCACGTCTCTGGACCTCAGCATTGCCACGCTGCACACTGGCAAAGTCAAGGTCGACGCTGCCCTCGCCAGACTGGATACTGGAAGCGGCACCACCTCCAAGGCCGATGAGCATGGCAGGACCACCAAGAACGATCAGGTGAGCACCAGCACTGACGAGACCCTCGGACTTGAGGGCGTGCTGAGGGCGAACAGTTCCGACGCCACCAGCAAGCATGATAGGCTTGTGGTAGCCACGCAACTCAGTTTCGGTCTCAGAGATAGGAAGGTTGGTGGTCAGGGTACGGAAGTAACCAGTTGTGCAAGGGCGACCGAATTCGTTGTTGAAAGCAGCGCTACCAATAGGAGCCTCGAGCATGATGTCGAGAGCGCTGGCCAAGTGGGCTGGCTTGCCAACATCCAACTCCCAGGGCTGAACGTGATCGGGAATGAGCAGGTCTGAGACGGAGTAACCGGCCAGACCAGTCTTTGGCTTGGAACCTCTGCCAACAGCGCCCTCGTCACGGATCTCTCCACCAGATCCAGTGGCGGCGCCAGGGTAAGGCGAGACAGCGGTCGGGTGGTTGTGAGTCTCGACCTTGCCGAGGTAGTGCACCTTCTCCTTGATCTGAGTCCACTCGCCAGTGGCATCGTTGGGTGCCCAGACGGCTCCCTCCTCACCTTCCATGACAGCGGCGTTGTCACTGTAAGCGCTGACGACATACTTGGGGTGTGCATTGTGTGTGTTACGGATCATAGAGAACAAACTGCGAGGCTTCTTGACGCCGTCGATGGTCCAGTCGGCGTTGAACTGCTTGTGGCGACAGTGCTCCGAGTTGACCTGAGCGAACATGAAAAGTTCGACGTCTGACGGGTTGCGCTTCAGCTGGTTGGTGTATGCTTCAATCAGGTAGTCAATCTCAGCCTTGTCAAGCGCCAAGCCAAGGGTCTTGTTGGCGTCCTCAAGAGCAGAACGAGGGTCAGCCTTGTCATTGGACAGGATCTCAACTCTCTCGAGTGGCGCAGGCGGGAGCTGTGCGAACATAGTCTCGAAGTCCGGAGCACTTGAGCTCAAAGTCTCAGTCATGCGGTCGTGCAACGAATCCGGGTTTGAAACGCCGTCGGTGGGAACAGGTCCATCGAACGAGATGGCGAACAGCAATCCACGCTCGACACGCTTGACGTTGTCACCAAGACCGCAGACTTGAGCGATGCTAGTAGCCTTCGAGCTCCAGGGTGAGATGGTACCAGGTCTCGGGGCGACGTAGAGCAACAAGGTGTTGGGGTCGTCCGAGCCGCTTCCGTTCATGATAGCCTTCACGCAAGTGGCGTAAAGCTCGTCGCTAGTCTCGGGGTAGGCACCATACTCGAGCAACTGATCGAGCACAGCGACCTGCTCAGCAGACAATTCCTGGTTGGAAGCAACATAGTGCACCCAAATTGCCTGCAGCTTCTTCGCTCCGATGGCGGATGCGAGCCTGTTGAGACGAAAGTCGGAAAAGGCGGCGGAGCCTGGGAACGCCCGGTAGGCGGCCTGTGATGAGGCCATGATGGGTAGTTATCGATGTGTTGGGGGTTTACCTACTCACGCCAGGGCGGCAATGAGCACTTTCGTATGATCCTACATAACTAAGGTCGCAGTCATCGCAAAATTCGAGCGTCGAAGTGTTTTTAGACTTCCCAGAGGCATGTGGACCCTGCCGAGCTTCAACCGCTCTGGGGATTTTCTGGAGGCTGATCCTTGCGATGATGTATATTACGTACAGACATCGAGATCATGCCAACATCGCTCATTTGGGATATATGTTTGTTAGTGACAAGCATACTGATGTGTCTAGTAACTAAGTATCGAACGAGTCGGACCTCATGCGTAAACTAACAACATACAGCCTCCATTTTACCATGTTGGGGTTACTAGGGTTGATCTCGGAATGTGTCGACGACGATATCTCGACGACAACAATACATCGAGACTTGAGGTTCGCTATGTCATCTTGTATGCTCAGTGGGATATTTTCAGGCTATATTTTGTGCCGTGAAAATGCTGCGTTGCGAAGTTGGGTGTCAATGTGATTGGGTTTCTCGGTTGGTACGCCAGCCTACACGATGGACTGGTCATGTGTCACAAAACAGAGTGCCAAATCACCATTTCACTCTTATTCTTGGATACACACATGCAGTGACACGACGGTCGGCATGCTCATTGAGCTCAATGCATACACGTCAAGTGGTAAAAAGTACAATCTCTAACGTCCCTTCACACCTAGTCCTATCATCCGTTTGAAAACGAATGTCTCAGCTAATCTACACGACGCCGCACCCAGTAATCAAATCAAATTGTCCATGGCCGTCAATATCCTGTTGTCCCGGCTGCAAAAGAAGGTCGAAGACCTGGAGAAAAAGGTACACGAAAGGTAAGGAGAAAAAAAAAGGAAACGCTCCCAAACCCAATGTCTATAATGTCTCGCTCAGAAACAACGCGGCAGAAAACAATCCAAAACAAGAAAAAACGCTACTCGTGCTTCGAGAACGTCGGACCAGCGCCCAAGCCACTCGCGACGAACCTGCCCAAGCTGCGGTTGCGCGTATGTCTGCGCTCTCTCTTGAAATCCTCCATCTTGCTCACCGTCGAGAATCCACTCCCGCGGCGCGTCATCTTCCTCCCGACACCTTCTTGCATTTCGCCCGAATTCACTCTCATCGGGTCCACGCCTGTCGTAGCCAAGTGCTGGCGAGGCAAACCGTACCCATCGAGATCGCCGTCCTCCCACGTGGTTCTGCGGCGCATCACTGGGGAGTTCGAGCGCGAGCTCTCGAGGCCGTCTTCGTGAGTGTTCTCGGGGTACAAGCTGTTGCGGCGCTGGTGTCTGCGCGTTGCCTCCTCGGCCTCCTTCTTGTGCAAGTTCTCCGAAGGCAATAGGATGGCGCGGTCGAGGGCGTAAGGAAGGCCACGATGGCGACCGCGAAGCATCATGGCGACGATGACGAGCTTGCTGATGACTTTGAACTGGGCTGAGAGACTGGCGTTGGTGTTTGGGTATCCGAGCGAGAGTCCGACAGTACCGTAAGCTGATACAATCTCGAACAGTACGCTGAACATTGTGAAAGCGTATTCATTCGTGTTGGCGAGCTTGTCGCCTTCCACGATGCAGATGATGAACAAGCCCAGGAAGAGATACCACAAATCGAAAGACAGCTGGCGACGTAAATGTTGACCGACATATGACTGATCTTGTTCGTCGGCTTCTTCTCCGCCCCAAATGCCGAGAGATTTCTCTTCGTAAACGTTTGTTCTACGAACCGAAATGGCAATAGGGAAGACGGAGATGTACATCATGACCATGTAGCTGACTTGAACGGCAGGGTGAAGATCTGCTAGATTGACAGAAGAGAAGCCGGCAGTTCTGGTGGACGTAGCCTGGAACCATCCATTGAGGAAGCGATAGCCAAGGGCAAGATGGGTGACAGTCTCATCATTCAGATCGAGGATGATGAAGAGAACCAGGTCGACCACGTTGAGGGTGACCAGGATCCAGAACAGCCACCAAGTGGCTTTTGAGGGGAATAGCAGCGTGAAGCAGCGTCGAGGATGATCAAGCAAGAATCGGAGCTCTTCCCAAAGGGCACTCTCTTTTGGCACCAGCAACGAGATAGACCAGATTATGAAACGCAACATGCAGGGGAATCCAGTGTTGCCGATGATGATGAGGAAGGAGCCAAATAGCAATGGCAGAGTCGCAGTCTGGAAGCTGATCATACTATCGGCAGTGAGTGCGAATCCCAAATCCGTGAACATGGAAGCAGGAGTGAAGACTCCCCACCATCCTGGGTTCTGACCGTTTGAGACAACGACACCACGCCACGGCTCAGTATGCATGATCCAGGGCAGCATAACCATCATGCCGAGGACGTGGAATCCGACAAAGTAGCCGACTAGTACCTTGACCAGAGTCTTCAACGCACGATACTCAATGCCTCCAAGCTCTTCACGCTGCTCTTCGGTCAAATTGACGAAAGCACTGTTGCGACCGAGCGTCGGCTGCCAGCTGAGATACGGCATCGGGTCATCGGTCTTGTCTTTTGTTGCCATTGTAGTCAATGTGTTAAACGTACGAGCAAATGTGCTCTTTCTGTCACTCATGTTCACACCATGAGATCTTGTGTGTCGGTGTCTGAGCGGGCTCATAATTCTGTCGAGCCCAAATCTGCTTCCACCATTATCATCGGATTCTTCACCTGCAGCTTGTGCAGCCTGCTCTCTCTCGCGATGGGCCGGGTGTTCTGGTACGTTCAGAGTAATGCCGCGTCTGACAGCCGGATGGTCATCGCCGTTCAATTTCTCTTCTGCGCCCATTGATCCCTCATTAGAGTTTGAGCTCGGTTGGCTGCGCAGAGTATTCTTGGTGTATTGTCGTTGAAGCTCGTCGTCGCCTGGATCGTCAAGCGCTTTTGGGATCTCGCCACGATCGAAGTCACGAGGTCCGGGGATGCGCAGAGTACCTCCGCCTTCTTTACGCTTCTTTTGTTGTTTCTGGACGAATGCGATGTGCTGTTTGACATCACGCAGCTCCGGAACCATGTCTTCGTTTGTAGATCGACGTCGTGCGAGCGCAGGCTTGGGAACCTCGTCGGCGAAGACAATATCCCTGTTCAAAAGCGCTGGATTCAATCCAAGATGGTGTGGAGCTTCTTCCTCGTCGTCATCGTCTATGATCGCAAAGTCGCGTTGGTGATGTATATCCTCAATACCATCCGAAGCTCCCACACTGTCCCTAGCCCTGAGATTGGGCGGCGTAGGAGTACCACTGCTGGAAGTACCCAAGTCCAAGCCTATTTTTTCCGCAGCCAACATTTCTTGCTCTTTTGCCTTCGCACTTGTAGTTTTTGCGCTCATGCCGTTGGGCTTGGTAGTCTCGTGCAAGACCTTGATAGTCCTTCCATTCACACCACTCTCCATTCGACCCGGGTTATGGTCTTCAATCGCCATGCTCTTCGACCTGCTTTTTGTCCTCGTCCTTCTTGACTCCCGCGCCTCCTTTACGATGTGCTTGAAGCGCTTCTCGAACCAGTAGAGTCGAATAAGAACTACAGCGGTGTTAATAAAGATTGGATTGCAGACGCATGCAACCAATATGAAGACCACTTGTTGGTAGGTGTGCAATGCGTTCACATCAATGGTGTTCAGGCCAGATTGGGTCGCAGACCCAGCAGCGAAGAATAGTGCGTCGGTATAAGACATGAGGCCCGCTGGATATAGCATGATCGAGGTCGCAATTATGAAGCTGATCATGTAGAGATAATGCGCCATGATAAAATTGAAATGGGGCATTCCCAAGCGGAACGAAGAGGGCAGACGCTCTTTGGTCCATTGCCAGCCTGCCACTATGGGCTCAAGCATTGGTGCGACGGCCATGGCGGACGTATGTGTGTTGTGTCAATCAATGGGTGTATCGGAGTGATCGAATGTTAGGCGAAATGATTCATCGTGTACACCTGCAGGGTAGGTAGTGATATCAGATTGGCGAGGAATAACAGTCCACGAGAGATAGGCGTGAAGAATGTCGCAAGCCCGCAGCAGTGGTCAAGTCGTGGTCCCAGTCGCGGCAAGACGCACAAGGCGCCGGCGCCGTAGAGTAGTCGCGGAGGTAATCCTTAGCTGAGGAGTGGTGGGTGTGACGATTGTACAATCTCGGTGGTTTAAAGTTTCTCAAAGCAGCACTGCCTCGTTTCTTGGGGGTTTCGTACTACTGTGCCATGGCCGCCACGCGCGCTAGGATTCGTAGTGCTGGAGAGCTGTGCAGCTTGGCCGTCAGCACGCTAGCTGTGTGGGTACCGAGTTGGTGGGTATCTGTATATGAATTAAGATATGCCAGAATATTATCTGGTGCAAGAGGAGAATGGCAATGTCAATGTTGAGGGCGCGGAGAAACAGGATGACGATAATAAACGGGTGCACATGGGATGCTTTTCTTGGTTCCGCCGCAGCTCGCGCCATCCACAGGTTCGAGGCCCTTTCTTTATGGCCTCTGGCACGTGCGACAAGCAGCCCGTCCGCCTTGAGACAGGCGCGACTTGGCAGGAGCTTACACTGCGGACGCGAGTGACGCAGTGCCGATCGCCTCGTTCGCTTCCACTCGACTCGCAACCCTGCAGACAGGCCATGTGCCGATAAGACAGGCCGCTGTATTGCATGCCAAGTTCTCTCCTGTTGCATGCTTATTGCTCCTGCTTGAAACGACCTGATACGCGTTCTGCAACAACCCTTGTACAGCTGACTGTGATACGTGCACCAATCGTAGCCGAGTAGATAAGGAGAGTCCATTGGCCACCCAAACGAGCGAGTCAAGATCAAACTGGGCTGCAAACCATGTGATATAGACTTCTTCTTCGTGTAGTCCTTGCAACTTAGGGGCGATAACCGAGAGGCTTATTGCTGGGACTGACTGCACGAAAGTTGGACTGATCAAATCTGCTGTCTCGAGACGTGTTTCTGTATTTCACGGCACCTGGCGCACTATCATCATGATGCCCTCTAAGGTGTTCGCTAAACTCTCCTGCGCGCCAATACGCCATCGCAATGCTCAAGAAAACAAAGCCATTCCTGTGCCAATTCGTAGTGTCAAGCTCTCTCGTCTACATATCTCCCTCACTGCACATCCGGCAAACGCACCGCGATGTCGCCACTCTGTGTGATGTATCGCACCCAAGGCAGAGACGGGTATTGGAGCTGTGAGGTGTCAGTATTGATATTCTTCTCTGGCTTGAGAAATTGTGTCGGCTTACCTTGGGCTCAATAATCTTGAGATATCTCACTTGAATGCCAGAGGTCGTGAAGTAAGGAATCTCGAACTTGACGCTGATGGGACGCTTCGCCTTGCCGCCAGCACCGACACCGCCCATGCTGCCGCCGAAGCCACCCATCATTCCACCGCCCTTCTCATCGTCACCGCGAACACTGGGAAGACCGAGCTCAGCGCGCATGAGGAACTCCTTGCCACCACCGAACTGCTTGATCTTCCACACGATGGAGCTTGTTTCAGGCGCGTAGTGCACTGAGCCGATGTTGGTGCGGAATTTGGGCGTGTCGGCGTCTTCGGGGACGGGAATTGAGATCTGGACGTTGTTGGCTGTCGAGCGGCGCTTGAATTGTGCTTTTGCCTAGTGATATTGTCAGTATTGCATGGGATGCCACTCAGTACATCGAAAGCACAACATACCTTGAGCATGTACTCGATTCTGCTACCCGAGTGTGACTCGACAATGCACTCTACCCAGATAAGAGGCTTGACTTGTGTGTTGAGGCGGTACGACATGAGCTCAAATTCGCCGTCAGGAGGAATGAAAGAGATGGTGCGATCGCTCTCGAAGCGCGATAACCGCACGCACTGGTGGAACTTGACGTCCTCCATCTCGACAGCCTTGCCACGTGTGTTTCTTCCTGTGGCCTCGAACATGACCTTGTCGTTCAAGCCTAGTCGCAGTTCGGGCATACCGGACAGATAGCACTTCATCTTGACAGCGCCCAGAATCTCTGATCGCAGAACGTTGCCTGTTGAGCTGACCAACAGGTTGAGCGACTCCACCACATCGAGGAAGACCTCGTTCTTCCTGTACCTGATACCTTCTGATCTCCAAGAAACTGCGTTCGTGACAGCAATAGGTGCACGAGCTTGTGGCTGAACATGCAGCTGGTGGCTCTCCTGTGTGATGTACTCTTGCAAGATCTTGGTCTCCGTCGTCTGTGGGTGACCAAAGTCCATGATCTCGTCCAGCAATTCGTAGATAACGACGAAGTTGTCTCTGATACTCTCCTCCTCGAGCTCCTTGAAGTATTCGGTGAAGACCTCGACGATCTTGTGTAGGAACAGCAGGATCTCCGCCGCATTGGAGTTTCGCTTGGTCAGCGCCAGAAGGAACAGGTTGTTGTGTCGGATGTATAGGTAATTGATTCCCTCGCTGGAGAAGCATGGCGGCACGGAAGAGGACTCGTCTTCTGCTTCTGAGAGTAGGACTGGGAACTTCTCGACAGCTGACATGGGAATGTCACCGCGGTAGTTGCGTGCGAGGAGGGTCTTGCCCTTGAGGTCGAGGAAGAAGAGGGCGGAAGCCATGTTGGTTGCGATTCGGCCTTATGGCCTCAGCTTGTGTGTTTAGAGTGTTGCCGTCGCAGGCGTGGGTAGGTCGTCCAGGTGGAATTCGTAACGGTTCGTCAATAGGGTTGGATGTATCGAGGTGTCGAAGCGGCAAGTTGTCGTTGGTGGGCGCAAGAAGCTTGCAGGTCAAAACAGGTGGTCTATACTGCTTTTCTTCTCGTCCAGACAGTCCAGTCGCAGAGCAGTGGTCGAATTCAAGGTATTATGCGCCTGCCTGCGAGCTTCTCCAGACAATAATACCGTCAACACCACTTGTCCCGCATTGGGCGGAGGTGACATGCTCCGTGCCAAGGCCTCCGCAAACCTTCCCTGAACTTCATCGCAGCCAGCATAGTCGAGCCCGGCAGCGAGAGATACCCAGCACTCACAGCCGCAATGGCATTCCCAGCACGCTCAATGTTCTCCGCCGCCCCTCGCGCGCCTTCAATGGCCACTCTCGCCGTACTGGAGTCGGCTCTCTCTGGTCTGCGCATTTCCACACCCGCCGCTGCTGGATCGCAAGTATGGAGGAGACACGCTTCTCATCAAGCGCAAGGACGAGCAAACAAGGCCGCCGACGGTGCTGGAAAGAGATTGGGTGCGAAGAAGTCTGGTGGTGAATTCGTGGTGCCGGGCAACATCATATTCAAGCAGAGAGGCACTTTGTGGTTCCCTGGCGACAACTGCAGCATGGTAAGCTTACTTGGAGAATGATTTGATGCTCTCATGCGCGAACAATGCTAACATACTCCTTCCAACAGGGCCGCGACCACACAATCCACGCCGCACAACCAGGCTACGTCCGCTACTACCGCGACCCAGCGCGCCACCCCAAGCGCAAGTACATCGGCATCGTCTTCCAAAAAGACCAGCAACTTCCCGCCCCCCGCAACGCACCCACCCGCCGTCTGCTCGGCAGAATCGCATTCGAGATGCCCGAAACCTACGCCGAGCAAGAGACCGGCGACCTCATCACTGGCCCCGAAACCGGCCTCCCTGGCAACGCAGAGATGGGCGCCGCCCAGCCTTCAACAATCAGAGACGTGCCGAACGGCGAGAGAGGAGTCAAGACGATCAAGAAGACTGGCACTGGAGAGGTTGTCGAGGAGAAGATGACGCTCAGGCCCGGATACCAATACCGCCAGGCTAACTGGGAGATTGGTCGTAATGCGATGTTGAGCAAGCAGGCACAGTCGGTCAAGCCTTTCGTGCCTGGCGACCGTTTCGCCGCGTGGCGGAAGCGCAATGTCAGAGTTGCGAAGAATGCTGAGAGGAGAGCTATGGGTAGGGGTGGCAAGAAGGGCAGCAAGAAATAGAGATGCTGAGATGCATGCTGAGATGACTGGCGGGATTGTAAGAAATGTACAACAGTGTGTCCATTAGACAGGTTTATTGATCGGTATTATCATATGGCAGCGTATTTACTTTATGGAATGGCCATATGGCATCTCAACAGTACACTGCTGGTCATGGGGGATGCTTCCTATTAGCCAGGCGTCAGTGATGGGCGTCTCAATGGCGGACATGATTGTAAAATATTGCCAGCTGACTTCATGAGCACGATGGCTTGGGAGGAAGCTGCTCATTCTCAGTGGGCAGCTCAAGGACTACTGTACCCAAGCAGCTGGTAGCACCGGCCAACGTTAGTTCGATCGAACATGAAGAAGATTAGCACAAGGTCTTGCAGTGAGCTTGCGTGCGGCAATCTCAGTCACCTACAAGCTACTATTCTAAAATACTTTGCGCGGAAGAGCAATGTCACCAGTGAGATGCCCGTCGAGCTTTGAGATCGTCCTAGTAATGATGATGCTACTCCAAGTACAGCCCGAGTTCTCTCACGTCGGACATCATATATATCAATCTAAATGTACAATATCCGCTACTCAAGTCCGATTGCACGGACCATAGAACTGATTAATGAATGAATTTTGAGAGTTCTGTTTTAAATTCTGCAATGTATTCTTTGCGCAATGCTGGCTGGCTGGCTGGCGTGGCTTGCAGTCTAGATTCAAACTGCGTATCGGTATCCCAGCGGCGCTGGGAACAGTACGGACTTTGAAGCTAGACCGCGAGGCTGGTTAAGCGGGACACGAGAAGGAGATGGGCTGCACAGCGGACAAGAAATATTAGGTCGAGCTCAGAACTCTTCGACGTACATGTGGTTACAGACTTTCATTACTGCAATCGGTTTAGAGCGAATTCAAAGAGAAGCAAAGGTAAGCTGGAAAGGTAGCAAGATGGAATGGAAAGCTTGGATTGGACTTTCTAAGAACTACAGCCGACCAATCAAATGTTCAACCGCTCAATCTCCTCCACAACGCCATCCAGGTTGTCATCCCCATGCTCGCGATAGAAGCGCTCAATCGCCACATGCATCTCACCATTTGCAGCAGTCAAGTACTGTAGAGCCACGCGCATGGAAGCACCAGTGATGCGGACAAATTCCTCGCGAGCCCAGCGAATGTCCTTCTCCTTGACCTTGGTGACCATGGCCAGCCCGCCAGTCTGAGCATTGCGGTGGGTGACCTGGTCCTCGTTGGATGCCCCAGCGCTTGCAGCCCAGTCCCTACGCACAGAATCGAACTTGTTGCGCAGGACCGTGCTCTCCCATGGAGTCCGGAACTTGGCGTCGCCCAGGATCACAGTCTGAGGGTCTGCGAAAAACTGCTTCCAGGCGCCGTTGTGACTCTTGCCCTTGATGAAGTCACGGTGGCAGATGACGATGCGGCCGACCTTTGCGCGGCTCATGGCGACATTGAAACGGCGCTTGTCACCACCAAGGAAGCCCATGGACTCATCGGCGCCACCTCCCAGAGTCACACAGTCGATGACCTGGACCAAGTTCTCCTCACCCTGAGAGCCGTCCACAGTGCTGAGCTGGAGGCTTTCAGGCCCTCCCAAGCGGAGACCATTGAAGAGCGGCTCGTCTTGGAAGAGAGCGCGCAACAGTCCGACCTGTTTGGCATAGAAGGCCGTGACCAGGATCTCCTCTGGCTTGAAGCCGCCCAGCTTGATGAGCCAGGAGACCTTCCGGAAGACCATCATGGCGGTCTGGAGGTTGTACCTCGACATTGACCCTGGCATGGACTGCGAGCCAAAGTGCGAGAACTGCGAGGTGAACGGCGAGGGCGAGAAGACGAAGGAACATGTGTTGAGGCGGCCGGCTTGCTGAGCGGTAAGACCGGAGTCCGCAGCGATTTGCCTCATGTAGCGCTTGAACTTGTCCACCTCTGGCCGCTGCCCAGTGATGGCATTATCCCTCAGCGAGTTGTCGTAGCTGACCAAACTGACGACCCGAGAGATGGAGGGATGCATCCGGAACTGCTCACGTAGCTGGATGTGCGCCGTACCAGCCAGAATCTGGCGTTCCATGAGCGAGATCGTCCCAGTGGCAGAGAAAGGGTTCCTCCCAGCTTTCAAAACTGGAGGCAGCTGGTGGTGGTCTCCGATCATCAGGACGCGGCGCAGATTACCGTTGGAATGCGCATGCAAGATTGGGTGGATGGCGCAGGCTTCCTTGAACTGCGACGCCTCATCCATTACCAGGCCGTGGGGAGCGAACTGGGAAAGCGTCGGTCCAGAGGCTGCGGCAGCAGTGGAGAAGATGCCCCGAGACCGCTTCGTATAGGCACCTTGGACAACGCCGAGCTTCCTGATGGCCTTGTTACGAGCGCTGTCTTCTTCTTGCGCAGCTCTGTTGAGAGCATCGCCAGTCAGAGCCACATTGCCATCTTGCCTCAGAGACGTCACATAATCAGTAGCCTGTCTGAGATCCTGCAGTATGGTCTTCTCAGGCTCCCACATCTGAGGGCGTCTCTGGTCCAGCACTTCGGCCATGCGTGCATGGATGGCGGTCTCCAAAGACATTGGGCGAGACTCCATCTCGTTGTCGGCTTCGTCCAGGTAGCTGCCGATAGCGCCGAGTGGTGTTGGCTGGACTGGACCTGTCGATGGAAGTGCGCGCTGTCCAGTAGCGTCACCACGGCTGACATTGGGCACAAAACGCTCGTCAAACTGGGTGCGGACACGGAAGAAACCAGGCGGCGAAGTGGTACCATGGCGAGCGCACAGCTTCTTAGCAAGGACATCGACGCCAGCATTGCTGTCAGTGCACACCCAGTACTGGCACCCGAAGGCCTCTTCCAGACTGAGGATCACATCGACGAGTGTGGACTTGCCAGTTCCAGGAGGTCCGACGACAATGGTCACCTTGTGCTGGAAATAATTACGCACTGCCTGGGCCTGCTCAGCGTTCAGATGCGCCCGTGTGATTGCTGCGTCGACCTTTTGTTGCCAGTCACGCGGCAGATCGTCAGTCTGGGCAGTGTTGTCCAGCGAGTAGTTGTCCTGCGCGAGAAGCCAAGACCTCCAGAAAGAACCGCCGCCAGTCATGATCTCAATTGCCTGCGCACGAAGCTTGTTCGCAACTGCACCGCTGTGGCCGAAGAAGATGTGCGCATGCTTCCGCTGGTGACCAAGGACGCGACCTCCAGATACAGGTGGGCGGGTGGCATCAATTGCAACGTTGCGACCGAATCTCTCATATGCAGCAGGAATGCGGATCACATGTCCAGTCCACTTCTCTTCGCCGAGTGCTGGAGTCCAAACGATCGACACCAGAACCCTTTCACCGGGCTCCGGGAGAGCTTCGCCAGCATTCGGAGCACGGATGTTGAGCAAGACGAGGTGTCGCAGAGAGCCAGTTCGGTCATCAGGACAGACGTCCACTCGATGCTCGCCATTGTAGTACTTGGCGACCTCGTTCTTGTCGGCGACATCCTCGTAACCGTGCGAGCCAAGGACATGAGCGAGGTACTCGCGATGGTCAGTGAAGCGGTGGACAGCCTGCAACTTGTCGATGACGAGCGGCTCTGGAACCCTGTTGACATCTTGGAAGCCGGGAGTATCAGGCACGTTCCAACCTTCGGGCCTGTGAGCAAAGGCCTTGCTGATGTATGCCGAGTCTAGTTCGAAGTTGATGGCCGAGAAGTCCATGATCGAACCGCGATCTGCGAGATTGAGAGGGCGCAGCCAGGGCCACCACGATGCCACCGAAGGAGAGGGCTGACAGCAGAACCAGGGCCAGAACAGAGTCGGAATGCGAGGCGAATTCCTGGTGACAACACCCAGCCGAATGCCGCGAGTCGTAGCCTGATCCAAGATTGTCTTGAAGTTGTCAATCGCCTGGACAACGTCTCTGTGAAGACCGGCGCGAGGGTAACCAAAACCATATCGAACGCAAGTGTCCGAGAGCCAAGAGAAGTTCAACTGAGCACCTGGAGCGACCTCACGAAAGTTGGCAGGCGCCGCGGGCTGATCAGCACCAGTGCGGTACATCACCTGGTAGAGCTGGCGAGAGAAGTCAAGCGGACCGCTGGGCGCAACGTTGCCATGAGTGCCAGTCCAGAGGTGTGGCGTGCGACGAAACTGACGGTTACCATTCAAGTCATCGTAGGCGGAAAAGCTGGCGGCGATGACTGTCTGCTTGTCGGCGGGACCGAAGCGAAGCTCAAGGACGAAGCGAGGTTGCAGAGGGGAGGGCTCGATGCGGAAGAAGACACCAACGTGGTCACCAGGGCCAAGGCGAAGGTCGCCGCAGTAGACGATGCATGCGACTTCGGGGTCGATGGACTGCAGGCGGTTGAGGTTGTTGGCGCGACCGAAGGAAGAGGCAGGCTTTGGGAAACGCTGCTCAAGCGCCCACTGCATGCGACCGGAGCCAGTTGCAAGACCGGTCTGAACGAGGCTGGCCATGATGATGAGGTCTAACAAGCTCTTGCGGCGTTGTGTAGACTGAGAGAGTGAGTGACGAGGGCGGTAGTGAGGATGTGGTGGGCGCGCGGCGAGGTCGAAGGTGAGGTGGAAAGAGGTGGGTGAGCGTGAGTGGCGAAGAGGTCGGCTTGGTTGTTACCCGCAAGCGTGCGACGAAGGTGGGAGCGTGGTTGAGATCACGGCAAATTTGCACGTGATGGTGGGTTTGAAAGTGCAAGCCAGAGGCGAGTCACTGGAGAACCGCAAGTCTGGAAACCCAAACAGACTCAACGGCAATGGTGGTAAGAAGTGCAAGCCAGAGGCGAGTCACTGAGGAACCGCAAGTCTGGAAACCCAAACAGACTCAACGGCAATGGTGGTTAAAAGCGCAAGCCAGAGGCGAGTCGCTACCGCGTATCTGAGACCCGAACAGACAGCGTACCAGTGGAGCAGCACAAAAGAGCAAGGCGGGCGAGCGAGCAGAGGGCAGCAAAAGGGCTTGTGGTGGTGGTGAAGGAGGGCGTGAGAGGAGTAAGAAGAGAAGAGAGGGGAGAAGGGCATTCTTATGCTGCAGCCCGACAACAAACAAGCAGCCGAGTCAGAGGCAAGAACGAGGTTGCCATGTGATTGAGGTGTCCAGTCAACAATAACAGCAGTCACATGTGATGACAACAACAATAGCCCATGACTATTGCACACTGCACGCGACAATAGTAAGGTAGGCACACGCCCTTACGACAATAGTAGGCACACGTCGTTATGACTCCGAGTGAAACGTGATCACAAACGCCATTACTGACTGTCCAGCTATACCTTATGACTGTGAGAGACCTAGGAGGCGCGTGAAAAGCACCCCGCCGGCGCCTGCAGCCATGCTGCCTTACCTTGGAAAGGAAGGCTTGTAGTATAGGTCGCGTGGTTGCCTAGTCAGTCCGTTGCTGCAGAGGCACCTCGCAAAGGCGAGCTTGACATCCATCTGGTCAACGTAGTTGATACTTATTACAACAACATTGAACCCACCCACACTGATCCGCAGCGCCGTCTACCATCACATCGTCTTGTCTGAGGACTCGCCTCTGGCTTGCCTCTTCTAATTTCGATTGCCTTGTTCGAGGACTCGCCTCTGGCTTGCCTCTTTTAGTTTCGATTCTCTTCCTCGAGGACTCGCCTCTGGCTTGCCTCTCTTATCGAACCATCCCCACCAAGACTCGACCCGCTCGCTCTGCGCAGTGCCACCGCAGACTACACCGACCACCACACAGCACAGATCTTACCTTTCCCCGTCCTACGCTCCCACCTTTCCACCGGTACGACAGTCGACAAGTACCGCTTCCCCATCAAACCGGCGCCACCTTAGTCAGCTTCGGCCTCGTCATCCAAGTTAGTAAACCAATTCACACAGCCTTTCCCGAAAACCACTAACGAGTCCGAAACAGACGCCGAGCTCACACCGCCGTCCTCCACGTCGCCAAGATGAGTTCTGCCAACGCTCTTCCCACTTGGGTCATCGGCGTCCGCTTCACAGTCACCCAGAAGCGTCGCGCCTCAGCAGCTGAGGAGATAGATGTGATGCAAGGCCGGGGCGGCAAGATCACCGGATTTTCGAGCCGTGGTGTCGCATACCCCAAGGTCCTCATGGATGATGGCAGGGCAGGCGTCACATCAAGGAGAGTCCTGCACATCGGAGGAGATTGGCCTTACGTTGCCAAACAGGCGTGGAACCCACCCGCGCAAAACAAGAACGAGCTCACCGTGCGACGCAATGACACAGGAAAGATCATTGCCTACGATGAGTCACTGCAATGGGCTCAGGTGACCGATCCCGACCCTCAGAAGCCCTCTGGATGGCTTCCGAGTCAGCTCATCGCAGTGGGCACGGAGAGAAAGTTTGGCGATTTCGCGGTTGTCAACAAGAATGCGTTGGGCGCATTGCAAGCCAACGTCCAGCCCTCACGGCCCAGCGGAAGATGGGCGAAGACAAAGGTTGCGCAGGTCATCAAAGCGCTACTTACCGACATTGCCGTCAACGAGGCTATCTTGACGGAGCTCAAGTCTGAGATCAAGACTGATATCGGGAGCGAGGCGGCGCGCGATGCCTTCACCAACACTGTCGTTGAAGGCCTCAACCTTGCAGGGATCCTCGACCTGCTCGAGAACAAGCACGATCTGACGATTGACGACGTGCTGAATACATGCGACAGGACCAGAGGCTCAGATGCATGCGGAATCTACCTCAGGTTCTACGCAAAGTTTCGCAGCATTGCGGCGTGGCGCGACACCAGCAAGATCTACACTGGGTCCGCCGCGAACTTCAGAAGCCGGGAGGATCATTACACATCGGCGTTCAACACTGATAACCCTCAGTCAAAGGGTCAGCATGGCATGGCTTCCAACGATGCTGGAATCAAGCACGCGGTGATAGCCTGTCTGCTTCCTGAAGCCAGCGGACATTCCCTCCTCCTCGCCGAGACTGTGCTGCTCCTTCTCTTCGGCACATACGATTCTCTTCGTGTTCGTGGTACCCTGGGCGTCGGAACTGTGGTATCTGCGGCCAGCAATGCGGACGCCTCATCGAAACAAGCTGGTGTCCATCTGTCGACGGCTGTCACAGAAGCCGAGATCCAAGAGATCGAGCAGGATCTGCAAGGTGCTGACCCTGCCTTCAGAAGTATGGCCAAGGATGACAAGCGCGCGGCCTGGGGACAGATGAAGGCGCAAGCGGCGCAGATGTTGCACCTTGCCTCTGCGACATTCAAGAAGGTCGGCTGGGTGCCACTCAGAGAGCGTCGGTCGTTCAGTGCGTCGTACGGTACGATGCATGGCCTCAACATTCAGACCCCGGTATGCGCTTCCTGGCTGCGACCGATATTCATTAAGTCTTTCGCTCCCAACCGTGTCATTTACCGGCGCACCGCATTGACCTGCGTCAAGCGTGGACAAGGTGTCGGGCTTGGCTTCTTTGGAACCACTGGCCATGTGATCTGGTTCTCGACCTCGCCGCAGACTGCGCCCGCACTCGGCACGAAGATCTATCTCGTATTCGAGATCACCACCGACGGCTCCCGTCACCCTAGGTCTTGGGCACGACTCCCGACTGTCTGCAGGTTTGCTGATGCTGGTGAGGCTGGAACCTTGGCAGTGCAGGCGCAATACTATGACGACAAGAAGCAGACGTGGATGAGCAAGTACCTCCAGTCAGCCCACGTGCCGCGCCGCTTCAACGACCAGACTCCAGGTGGCATCGGAGCCATTGGCGATGCTATGGGAATCTTGAACAGTCTCAAAGGCCGATCGTTCACCATCAAGCATAGCCGCGCTTTCGACACGATCTTCGCTCCCTGCCGCGTCATAGAGATCAGCTTCGATTCCCTTCGGCAAGTCAAGACCATCGAGGAGAAGAAGCAAGTCACGGCATACATCAAGCCTGGCGACCGACTCAGTGACGACGCCATTCGGAGGCAGCTCGAGGCAGCTGGTGCCACTCGGGTCAATGGTACCTTCGGCCAGCTTCCATCGGGTGGCACACGCAACAACTGTGACAGATGTCGCCTTTCTTCCGTGGGTCAGTCCAAATGCGCCGTGGGTTTCAATGGTGAGGGTGGCACGAAAACCTGTGTCCGGATTCCTGGAACCAACCAGTGTAAGATGTGTGCACTGTATGATCTGCCATGCTCCTGGACCCGCGAGGTTGAGAAAAAGCCGAAGCTGATCCAGGCCCTCTGGTTCCCGCCTGGCCACCCTGGTGCGGCTCTGGTCATGGAGAACTTCGAGTTCGAGCGTGATGTACACGATGCATCAAGCTCCAGTGCATCCCGGCGTCTTGTGTGGCAGAAACCTGCAGTGAGGCTCAGCATCGAGGAGTCTCAGAGCTATAGCGACGCGAACGCTTATAGCGGAAACATCCCTGAAGGTGTCTGGCATAGTGAGTGGCTCCGGACGTCATCCCGCAGTCTGGTTCGCGACATCGTCCGCCCCATGCTGGCTAGCTGGCAGGATGCTAGGAGAGCCGACCGCACCGAGGAGGCGACGCAACGTTTGTCGAAGGTCATGGGTCTACTCTTCGAGCTGAATGCCGTCTTCCGACTGGTACCGTCGCAGAACCTCATCGACGCAGCGGACTACATCATCCAGTCGATCGACGCAACTATGGGTAGAGACAGTGGCCTCTGGGACGATGCAAGGATCATTGGAGCATGAAAGGTTGTTAGACTTCAGGAATTTGTATGTTATCTTGTATGCAAATGAGCTTGACATTTCGAAAACAATGGTTCCAAACCCGTGAAGCACTTCGGTAGAATACTCCAAAGCAAGAGTATTTTCCAGCTTAGGATGGCCGTAGCTTGCGTAGTGAAGGTCACCAAAGACCAAAAGGTTCAAACAACGTCGGTAAGGTGTGCGCAATTTGTCATTGGCGTGAATGAAAGCAGCAGGTCGAGTAATGCTCACGTATTGGATTCGAACCCCCATTTGCTAATTAATAAATCTACGAACGCCTTGCTCGCTTGTTCAAGCTAGCCACATGATCCACCCTCTGCAGATGGTCGGCCTCCTGCCTTGTCAAATCCCTATAATTTGCCAGAGGCACCTTCCTTCGAGGGCGAGTTGCGACCGCCAGCGGTTCGCGCCTCACATCCCTGACCTCCTCTTCCTCATCAACGACAAGCCCAGACGAATCCTGATCTTCGAGGGCCGCTTTTCTCTTCAGGCGGCGTACGCCTGCCAGCGGCTCGTTCTCCTTCTCATCGTCGGACACGAGGTCGATAACCTCTGCCTTTTCACCCGTCACGCCACCAGCCTCCTCGTCCTCGGACACAGGGTCGACAACCTCGGCTTCTGGTTGTGCCTCTTCCACCTCTTGTTCATCAGAGGCGGAGTCTTCGGCGCCGCTGTCGCTGGTGGTGTCGGACCCGCCCATAGCCCGTTGTTCATCGGCCTGGAAGACGTCGGCCTCTTGTGCAGTCAAGTCCCTGTAGTGTGCTAGGGACGTAGGCCTGGCCGAACGTCGGGAGGCTGTTGGCGGCTGGTCTTGCTTCTGTGGCCCGGGCACGAGGTTGGAAGCAGCTGCGCCGTCGTTCTGGTTGCTGCTGCTGCTGGAGGCGAGGCTGACCGCTTCATCCTCTTCCGTCTCATCGCCAGAGACGAAGTCGGCCACGGTGTCGTCGACGGTATCATCTTCAAGCGACACATCGACCTCCTCTTCCTCAACCTCGTCATCAGGAACGATCCCAGAGACCGACTCCTCTTCGCTGTCACCGCCCAAAGCCACATCAGGCTCCTCCTCAGCCTCGCTCTCGTGGACGCTGGCTGGAGCGACTACCGGAGCAGCGACCGCGTTCTTTCTTGGGCGGCCTCTAGGCCTCTTGACGGCGGGCTCCTTGGGTGCAGGCTTGGCTTTGGAACCAGCCTTTGTCTTTGTCGAAGACGCCCTCTTCGTCTTCGCAGCGCCGCGGTGCTCACCCTTCTTCGAACCCGTGCGTGGCTGGATGCCCAGGGCCCTGAACTTCTCGAGGACGCCCTGGGTGGTCGGGTGTTTCCCATCGCTGGGAGAGGTAGCGGGCTCTGGGACCCAGGAGGGAGTTGGAGTGAGCTCCCGCTCATCGGCTAAGACTGGCACATATGTAGGTGCTGCAGTCATGGGCTCGTCGTCGTCGTCGTCGTCATCGTCGTCGGGAGTCACAGGGAGGACATGGTGAACCCGGATGCGATCTTCGTCATCGCAATAGACTTGTGCGGGAGTCCAGAGAGAACTAATGTACAGTTAGCAGAGTCTCGCAAGGGCGATAGCCCAATGGTAATGCTAATCTTGTTGGACTTACGATGCCATTGTCGTGAGAGAAGAATACCTCGTAAGGTATGTAGGCAGAGGATAGGCGAGCTGGGAGCTGGCTCTTGGAAGAGGACGAGGCGAAGGTGGTGGAGGTTTAAGAAGCCAGCCAGAGGCTGGTCTTCGGTGTTGGAAGGTAAAAGAGGCGAGCCAGTGGCAAGTCCTCAGCGGGCGTCTTCGGTAGGAGGAGGTAGTAGAGGCGAGCCAGAGGCAAGTCCTCGAAAGGCGAAGGTCGGCGGAGGAGGGTAGGTATGGGACACGAAGGGAGAGGCTACCGGGAGCACAATGGCGTCTCAGAAGGCGATCTCCAGGAAGAAAGAAGAAGAGGCCTACCAGAGGTAGGTCCTCGTGAACAGGCACAAGCGAGCAGATAAAAAATCTGACTACAGCTACAGCGTTCTAACTTTGATCTTCTCGTGTATGGGGGTGTAATGAGGCTTGCGGAGCTCCATGAGTTGAAGCCTGAAGTCCAAACTACCTCAATCGCACTATCGCCTTCCGCTACGGGATCTAGCCTGGCACGATCGCGAAGCTCCCAACTGAGGCATGACCGGCTTAGCAGTACGATGGCAGAGAGCATGGGGTGGGCGATACCCTGTAATATATCCCTAGTAGTGTAAAGGTCCAGCCCCATGAAATCTTGCGCTTATAGGGCGAGATCGCCTTGTCTAAAGATGTTGATATATCTGGCGGCAGGCCTCTGGCGTATGTCGTGGAGCCAACCTGCGACCACCGCTTGACAATACACAAATGCCGTGACTTGAAAGCACCCAACTCGCCCGTTGCGCGTTCTTGTATGCCGTGTGCGGTTTACCGCATGATCAGTATTGAGACATCGCTACGGTTAGTTGTAGATGCTAAGCCTTACGAATGTGTCCAGCCTTGAGCCTTCAGCCTGCAGTACCTGGGTTGTCAGCGAAATACATTTGGTATGAGATGAGGATGCCCCTAGTGAAATGGACTGGCTATTATATGAGCGCAGTAGAGCCTATTTGCAGGTCAGCGGTCGCGGCGCAGTCATTGGCGCAGACATCTACAGCTTATATTCGCTACTCCAGCGGTGCACCGGGGTACTTTACACGACAAGGCAAAAAGCTACCAGCACGCGATGTTTCGTGGCCGCGTATAAATACATGGCAAGGCGGCTGTCTTGTGTGTCTTGTGGCAGAGTATCGCATTCAGTAGCTTAAGTGTACAACGCCTCTACTGAGACCCTCAACGTACCAAAGCTCGAAATAAAGATTCTCAAGACCACCCTGACATATGTCAACTTGTAATTTACCAGCTTGATTTCTGATATGTCGCCTTGTGCTACTATCTTGCACTTGTGAAACTGCACTCAGTCGTCAGGCTTTTCTTCTTGAACAGTTAGCGAAGCTTCAAAGTTCCTCTGCTTCAGCTGGAGACATACCTGGAAGATGGAGACTGTACGTGCCATGAAAGATGCGCAACATCATGTCGACGAGCGTAGGTATACTGATACCACGCCGATAGACTGAAGACTGATCTTCTCACATGGCTTTGCATTAATGCGCAAGCGTGTTACGAACCGCGCCTCGGTGCCATGTCCATTTCGCAGCTCAGACAGTGCGTATGAGCAGACTGACTGATGCGCTAATGGTGCAGCATGTTGTGCCTCTGACCCCAATAAGAAGTTTATGGGAAGTTTGGATGCTAGGAGGTTCGAACGTGAGAGCTTCGCTGGCAGCAGCACGGCCCCTTGTGTCCAGTCACTTTACCGATGAGTCCGCTTATCAGATGATATTGCCATCTTAGAGCAGCATCTGTCGGTGCACAAATTTGAGCGCGATGAAATTGTAGCTTGTACTTCGAATGGCCACGAACAACAAAGGTGGCCTGATTTGCAGTGGGAACATCGGCTTCTGGTGTCTTCAGTTTTCACACAGTACTACTTTGGAATGTACTGTCGCTGGCACCAGTACTGTTGCGGATTCTCTGGGCCTCTCTAGCTTCGAGATCTCATAACGCCAAAGTGGTGTTACTACGAAATGAGCGGATACCGTAGCCGGACTTGTTCTATGCGTATACCGTTCTCGGTTAGAAGTAAGTATAAAAGATAATAAAGCCTCCTAGGGTCGATAGAAGGCGTCATTGTCGATCCGGATTCGAGTACCTTGATGTGATAGCACGTAAGCTTTGGTAACTAGGGTTGGGGGCTAGGGTAAACTATCTTACGAATACATGTATCATATCTCTAAGCGATAAATCAATATTTGTTAGTATCTAAACTAGAACAGTTAAGATATACCTGTCTTTATATGTAATCAACATTTCTAGAACATCAGAATGCACGAAGCTGACAGAAAATCGCGCTATACAATCTAGGATCCGGAACAGTAGTAAGATACCTTATGATTCTAAGCAGCCAGCGCAATCTTTTTGATCGAGCGAAGTCTTCAAAAACGGGTAATTGTATATGATCAGTGCTGGGTAGCGAAAGAAGTTGGTTTTGCTAGCTGACCTCAATTGCTACGAACTCTTCAAACTGCTGTAATTTCTACTTCGCAGTTGAGATGCGTCCTTAAACTCTTCGTTAGGTCAACAACAGAGGGCTCCTCGCCCTACTCACCCCTCCTTGTCTACCACTGCTCATCGAGCCACTATAGGGGTTCTCAGGACACTGGCCTTATTGCTACCGCCTACTACTGTTAGATGCTTCCCGGTCGGAACGATTTGTCTTGCAGAGCCCTACGCCCGGGCTATCGAGGTCGGGACGGGTTTGTACGGACTACCATTTACTTAGTAAAAAATATAATCAGCCAATCAATGAAAGGCTTCAGCGTGAGCATGATTCGTCTCGCCGCAAGTTTGCGCTCGCTTTTTTGAAGATGTATAAATTTAATACACGACCAGAACTGCCTCGAGGAGTGGTCTCTTAATGGTACGCTTGTTGGTTAGAGTGTATTTGCTTTCAGGCAGTAGCAAATCAGCTGCGACGACGACTGACAAGGTAACAAATCATTGCATATCAGCTTTGGTAGTTGCGGTACTGGTTCAATAGCATAAATCGCTCGCAGATTCGGTGCTTCTTCTCAATTAGCATCGTACGTACCTGTGGGAATCAGCGCCGCGATTCAAAAATTGACGCCTGCATAATCTGTCGAGAGGGAAAATGATGCAAGTACATTGTACTTAGTATCATGTTATAGCTCGTCGCTATCACCGTCCAGCTGGCAGAGTCATAGTATTACTGTCTCTATAGTGAGTAGTCCCTAGTTCAACCCACGCAAAGCATTGTCAGCTGTATCGTAGTGTCGCGAGCATGGCTACAGCGTTACGTTGTTCAAATGACCCACCGGGCGAACATTACTAGAAAGAAAGTAAGAGAACGAGCAACACTTGACATCGCGACTGACGTTAGGCTTCTGGACTAATATCGAGTGATTGCACTGACTCTGTCGCAGCAAGACGATGCTCGAGCATAAGCATGCTCGGCGTACTTCCTAGGCACTGTACCTCCGTACCCCAAGAAGGTTTCATAGGCGGCGCCTAAAGTATTTGATGTGGAGTACGGCCCACAAACAGTGCACCACTCTGAATATCGACCAAAGACCCCACAGTGCGATCCTCTCTCGATATCAAAAGCTCACGAATAAACACTCTGGCATATTTGCAATCGTGTCACTCGTGGATGAGACCATTTTCTACATGCTTCGCAGTTGACGCACGCCGGAGGCAGTGATTGCACCACTCGAGCGATCATGCTGCAGCTCGTACCGCTGGGCACAGAGCCATGGAGTCTGCAATGCCTCACGCCACATGGCTGAATACACCATACCCGCCTATTGGATTCTACTGGACGGCATCTGCCCGCAAGAGCATGGGAAAGAATATGCACACCTGCCTGTGTTACAGTGTTGCAGCGGCAGCTCAGTCAGTTGCGACCGAGCCGGAAGTGCAGTTGCGACCGAGCAGCCTTTGTTGAATTGTAGACTATATAATGCGCAAAAGATTGGTGCTTGTGTCCTTGTATGTTGGACCCTCAATCTCGCCCGCGTGGCCTAGTGGAATAATTGCTAATTTGTTCTTAGCGGGACATTTGGTCAATTTGAAACAATACAGAGAAGATTAGCATGGCCCCTGCACTAAGGATGACACAGTAAGTCTTGAGTTCAATCCCCGCTCGCATCTAACCAATTAACTAACAACCTCGCAGTGCAGTAAGTTTCCACCCACCACATTCAAACTAGTGATCAATCACTAACAGTCACACCACAGAACAAAGAGTGCTACAAGTTTTTTTTTTGTTTCCGTCTTGCTAAGCTTATCACATATATCAAGGAAGCCTAGCTATAGCAGTGCCTTTTCTTTTTCGTCTAAGTTACAAATGATGAATTACGCTCGAGTGGGTTACAGCTCCTCTCCTGTCGTATTGCCTAGCTACCTATACGTGCTGTCTTGAAGCGATTTACGCGTATGTTTAGGAGGTGTGTCAGCGATTTGACTGTCTCTGTTGCTTGCCAGACAGACATTGTCTACCTAGCGTCTCAGCTAATATTATACTGCATTGCTGCTACTTCGAAAATTGCGTTTTTTTGCATGAGTACTCGATGCTGTTTTGTCGTCTTGTTGATGTTGACTAACTATGTAAGCACCTACTTGCCCTTGAGCTTACTCGAGTCGCTCTGGTGGCTGCATATTTTTGGTTGCGGGGTAGTTCAAATCTCTAGGTATTTTGAAGGGGCAATTGGCAGCATTAATCCAGCCTACACACCTTGGGTACGCTCCTGATCTAGCTTCAATGTTCGTATTTTTCGCAAAGCCGCTGAGAGAGCAGTACGAAGTTTGAAGCTAAACCGCAGCATACGCTGACTTCACTACCTTCTCCCCGGTCGCACTTGCTCGGCTACTGCGACGCTTCATGGCAGTGCTTGCGCACACTGCCACGAGCGACCACACACCGAGCACCAGCAACGTTGTACCATCTCTTCCACTGATTGACACGATATCCAACTCGCATCGATATCCTGGCTCTTTCATCGGCGTCCGACGATTTGTCGCAGTTGCATGCCGACAGAGTCATCGCTCGCAGCAATTCTCCATTGAGACGCGCACTTGGTCTTTTCGATCAAACCGATCCGTTTTCGATCATTTTTGAACTCAGTCCATAGGGTTTCGATCAAGGATCGTTGTCAGCGCATGACAACATGCTGCAAACAACCTCGTCGAGATAGTTGTCACCACAATTCATCGACATGTTGCGAAAATCACAAGAGGGGCTCGTGGGGAGACTAGTGGGGTTAAATTCACCCAACTGTGCGCCGTGTGGGCCACTCCTCTGAGCCAAACTCGCTTGCGTCTCAAAGTACCTATGTACCGACACATGCCGACATCTTCCACCCCTCGTAACCAACAAGGCAGCGTATAGGCTGGATTGCAACGCTGCCAATTGTCCCTTCGGTAAGTCCTAAATCTGCGCCCTTGGCCTAGTGGAATTCACGCTCCTGTATAGAGATGCTAGGAGGTACAGGCGGCCGGCCAAGGCCGGCCAGCCGCCTGTGGCATATCGAGTTTCGCTGGGATCTGGCTGAAAGACCTCGAACTGAAGGTAGTCACTCGTGTATCGTGATGGTAGCGATCCCACAACGCCTTGAATATCTATATATCGATTCTTGGATAACGATCGAGTCATTCGCAGTCAACACTACTGCAGATCATGCACGGCGAACGTATTGTGGCGACTTCTGGAAACTCATTCGAGCCTCTGTGTATCTCCGCAATGGTGGTACTGGTATCAGCAGATCTTGATATCGGGTTGGTCTTGCTTGCTACTGAGAGCGTGATTGATGCCAAGTCGAAGAATGACCATTTACATCAGCAAGGCGTACATTACAAACTTGCCAATCGTTTCTTCAAGGTCCATTGTGACGTTTCACACCTGGAGGTAAAATGCAATCTCGCGTCATCGAAGACGGTGATATTTGTACTTGCTGTTCTGCCAACATCCTCCTGTCGAAGAGTCCGACCGAGGCGACTGCCTTGAAACCATCAGTGCGACCGCAAAGCAAGGAACTGCACAAAGGTGGTATACCTGTGATACAGCTAAATGCTTAGGCCATGCATTCAAGCAAGAGAGCTACAGAGGGATCTGTAGGACCACATGGCATGGTTTATCAGCTGGTGGAGATACAATCAGAGACTGACATTGGACACCGTACGTTTCTTTGAGACAAGCGTTGATGGCTGATTTGAAGAAGTTGGCTCGCGCTCGTATCGCTCACTCTCGACTTATTGGTAGTCTTATAGGCAGAGAGTGTGCTGACCGTCTCACTGGCATGTCACTCTGACTGATCTCAGAGTGATTGGGCTCAGCATAGTCACGACTGTCGGGCATCACGGGAGACTACGATTCGTTCTCTCAGCAAATGGTAATCTTGTGCAATCTCCAGTGTCCCTGGTCTGACCATGAACTACGATGCTGCTGTGATGGCCGCGGAAGCATTATATCACCATGCGCACTGGTGTTCCGGCGGTATCGTTTGCAGTAGACCTAAACTTTGGCACAGACTCCAGAAGCAGACACCCTATCATTTGAACAGAGCTTGACGCTGCTGCCGTGTTCCGCGCTGTTCCTTTATGCAGACCACTGTGATTCTCAACCTTTAGATCGATGTCTGGATCTGGATAATGATCATACTTCTCTTGATTGTCAGTACACTTGTGTCTCAGGACGTCGACAGCCAATTGTACCATCATCTCCAAGCATCTCAGCGATCGATGAGACGGTATCAGCAGAAATGGTCATCAGTATAGGCTTGCTGCCATTGAGAGTGTACTCGCAAGCTGATTGAAAAATGCCATTTCGAGGCAGCAAATCGTATGTCCTAAGCGTCCTGGACTCGCGATCGCGTCATGGTGGCTAGGCATGTCTCAAGTGATAACTGCAACACCCGTTCTTGACCAACAACAATGCTGCAGGCCTGTGTTATTTCATGACTGCCAGAGAGGTTCCAGCGCAGAAGGTCTCCTCCAAGCTGGACGACGAATGATCCTGTCTAAGCCCTAGCGAAAGATTCCGTGTTGCACGCAGATCTATTCAGTTTCATAGACTCATATATGATTGACAAGCGCCACAAAGATCGTACGCGAGGGTAGAGGACGCATTCAAATGCCGCGTCTTAGGGCTGGCGGCGCGTAAAACCCTCCGAAAGAACTTACGGAGGGTTTTGGAAAAGCCAAAGCAACATAGCATTTTTAAAACCCTACCAGCTCGGCTAATAGCTTTACTGGACGGTTCACAACTTGCATGGATGCGAAATATGACATATATAAGTGGTAGAGATACTCTGACTGACACGTTCGTACCCTGAGACCGCACCTTTCACTCCGAAGCTGTAGAGACTGGGATCGTCACTAGATATTTCGAGAACACGGAACGGGTCTAATCTATTAGTCAAGAAGTAAGATTGTGAACAAGCATACGGTATGCAAGAAGCGATAGAAAGTATTACCGACACCAGATCAACACTTACTGACCAAAAAGCTGCAGCTGAATATGGCCGACCGTGGGGAGCCTCGCCAACAATCAGCAGAAGCTCACACCGAATTTTGGGATGGACTGTGGCAACAACAAACCACACCCTGGGATCGCTCGGAACCCAATCCTGCGCTGATCGATGCGCTGAAGGAGAAGACCGACATCATCGGCTCGTCCACTGGGATCGGCGACACGACACGCCGCAAGAAAGCTCTTATCCCTGGCTGTGGGCGTGGGTACGATGTTTTGCTCTTCGCCAGTCACGGCTATGACGCTTACGGACTGGAAATCTCGCAGACTGCGTTTAACGCTTGTCAAGAACTGGACAAGGAACAAGGCGACGATGCTATGAAATATCCCGTTAAGGATACAAAGATCGGTCGAGGCTTACGACATTTCATCGTCGCAGACTTCTTCAAAGATGACTTGTCCTCTCACACGAGTGGGGCCGGCTTCGACGTGATTTACGATTATACCTTTCTGTGCGCGATACCGCCAGAGTTGCGCCCACAATGGTCGAAGCGGATGAGCGAGCTGTTGGCACCAGATGGGAGTCTAATCTGCCTTGAATCCCCTCTAGCCAAACCCCCGAAAGCAGCTGGACCGCCGTATGGTTTGAGCAGTGAGCTGTACATGCAGCTCTTCAAACACCCTGGTAGGGACGTCAGGTATGCAGAGGACGGATATGTTGCGCCTGATGAGCGCTCTGTCGATCATCAATCTGGCCTTGTGCGAGTCGCTCACTGGTCGCCAGCACGCCAGCATGCGGTTGGCAAAGGGGCAGATATGATGTCCATATGGAAGCATGCGAGGAGAGTGTTTAGGCCATGATAGTGATTGGTGTAGATCCAGCAATGCCATATCCATTGTAACAACGAATGACAGTAGCGAGGGCTCAAAGATCGTGATGCTGATAAGTATGATATTCTTATTTCCGAATCTCGGTACCTACGTCCTGAGTAGTGCACAAGTTCCATGCTTTCTCACTCCATCGTCCTGCTGCATCTTCCCCAACGACCAACGAGACCTGATCGGTGAACTTGGCCGTCAATTGCTCGTCAGTCATAGGAACTTGCAAAGATCCCACGGCATGTGCCACGTGCTTCTCCAACTTCGTCCCATCGGAGTGAGCAAGGCTGAGATACGCCTCGTCTGCAGCAAGACTCGAGTCAGCCTCGATGCTGACCTTGTCGCGCACCGAAACGACTTCAGCGGAGGTGACGACTTCATCGGCATACTGAGCTGGACCAGCTCTGCCATAAAGCAATCCAATTGCGCAGCCGTGGAAGACCGAGAACTTCGCTTCCAAGCCGTCTCGGGGCTTTTTCTTGCTCGTCAACTCCACCACCAAAGGGTGTACCCTAAGAAAGACCTTCTCAAGCTCTCGTGGATCAAGCTTGTGCGTTTGTGTCAACTCCGTGTGGCACTGGATTGAAGCATCGATCGCTGGATGGCAAACGATGCCACAAGGGAACGGCTTGAACGAATTCGTCTCGATCTCCCATGTCTTACCCAAACCTTCCAACAGCTCATCAAGCTTCGGTGTCCCTCCACCAGCGACGACATTCGCCCAGCCTCTCTTCGCCTCAAGTGCCTGCTCTGAGCTAGTGTAGTCTTGACGTGCCAGAAGTGCTGCTGTGATCCCATTCGTCGCTGCTCGTCCAGGATGGAATGATTTCGTGTCGCTTCCGAACATCTCTCGGAGTCCAGTAACTTGTACAGCTGCAATACCAATCGCATGTGCCATCTGAGTTTCAGAAAGATTCATCAACCTGCCGACACCAACAGCAGCACCTATTGAGCCAGTGGTAGAAGTGATGTGCCAGCCGATGTCGTAATGCTCAGGCCAGACGGCCAAGCCCAATTTACAGCTTGCCTCAATGCCTGCTACTAAGGCGAGTATGAGCTCATCGCCGGTTACTGATCCTTGATACTCTGCGTACGATAGTATCGCAGACGCAACAGGGCCGGCTGGATGAATGATGGTGGCTAGATGCGTGTCATCGTAGTCGTGCACGTGAGAAGCGATGCCGTTGAGGAGGGCGGCATGCTGGAGATCACATTGAGACGAGGTTCCTAACAAGGTAGAAGTTGAACGTCCAAAGAGTGGCTCGAGAGCTTTGTGGGCTTTGGTTACTGTTGGATGATTGGAGCCTCCAATCGCGCATCCGATGTAATTGTAGAGAGATCTCACGGCGGCTTTCCTGGTGGAGTCCGGTATCGTTTCAAGGTTAACTGTCCAACTAGCGAGCTTTTTGGTTGCCATGTTTACAGAACGATTATTCGCTATCGAGAGTCAAAATGTGCGATGGGTGTAACTACTAGATCGACTGCAAGTAATCGAACCGATGATGTAACAAGGATGGACCTCACTTTGAGGTGGAACATGATCCCCGATATCGGCGACCAACAGCTTTTACCTTAGGAAGTCAGAACATTAGAGACAGCTGACTCTCCCTCTTCTTTACCACTGTTACATGCAATGTATTCCGGAAAACCCATTGATCATCCCAGTACGAAATACCGGCACTTCTCGGTTATTGATTCGGAGCCCCTCCGTTCTTTCGGGATCTCCACTTGGCGCTCGTCACTCCACAACTCAAGACTGGGATGGCACCAAACTTCTCATTCGATTTATAGGCTAGAGAGATCTTTTACTGCTACTATGTAACCTTCTGAGTCGCGTAGCCTTAGGTAGTCATGCTGTATGGACGGTAACTTCCAACCCTAGCTCTTACGGAGGACATTACACCGAAGACTTGCTTGATCGGCATGACTATATAGTTCTAAGTACCACCACAACAGCGCCATAGTTCCATTGACCAGGCATACCACTCATGATGTCGCGTATCAAAGGCATCCTGCTCCTCGCAGGCCTCGCCCTAGCCCAACAACAATGCCCCCCAGCAATCCAAATCGACCACCAGCCCCAAATCTTCGTAATGTCCGACATCTCCAACGAGCCCGACGACACGCAGAGCTTCATCCGCCTGCTGCTCCATTCAGACCAGTACAACATCACAGGCATGGTAGCCACCACAAGCTACTGGCTAAACTCCACCACGACCCCCGACGAAATCCTCAAACTCACAGCCGCCTACGGCAAAGTCGTCGACAATCTCAACCTCCATACAGACGGCGTATTCCCCACGGAAGAATACCTCACTTCCATCGTCCGCTCCGGACACCCCGTCTACGGCACCGCAGCAATTGGCAAACCCCTCTCTTCCGGCGCGGAGCGATTGATCGAAGTCCTGGATGGCATGCCCGACGACGAGATCCTGCACTGCCAGGCCTGGGGCGGTACTAACGTCTTGGGAGAAGCTCTGGCCCACGTGCGTAGCACCAGGACGCAGCTCGACCAGGACAAATTCTACAAGAAAATCCGCGTCTACGCCATCTCGGACCAGGACAACTCTGGCGTGTGGATCCGGTTGAATTTCCCTCAGATCCCGTACATTGCTTCGATTCACTCGTGGCTGCAGTACCAGCGCGCGACGTGGAATGGGATTAGCGGGAATAGAGTAAGATCTGCCCTTCTTAGAAAATAAAACAATCCGATCGCGGTTCAACTAACATCATCCCTAGGACGTCGGCGGCGCAGACCCCTCCCTCGTCTCCAACGCCTACATCTCCAGCAACTTCCAACTCGGGCCCCTCGGCTCCCTCTACCCGGACATCGCGTTCATAATGGAAGGCGACAGTCCCTGCTTCCTGCACATCATGCAAAACGGGCTCAACGGCGGACCCCTCGACCACCCCGAATGGGGCGGCTGGGGCGGCCGCTACGCCCTCCTCGACTTGACCCGGCAGAGCATGCAATACGTCGACACCACAGACTTCGTGGTCGGGATGGACAACAAGACGTGGGCGTCGAATCACGCGAGTATCTGGCGGTGGAGGAGGGCGTTCCAGGAGGAGATGAGTGCTAGGGTGCAGTGGAGTATTCTTGGGGGCAATTCTTCGAGAAGTGAGGGCTCGCATCCGCCTGTTGTGAGTGTGAATGGGTCTTGCGGGAGTAAGCCGTTGGAAATCGAAGTGCAGCCGGGAGAAGTCGTGACGCTGGATGCGTCGGGGACGTATGATCCCGATGGGAACATGACGAGGAAGAACGAGCTGCAGTTCAAGTGGTTCCACTACTGGGAGATTACGACGCTGCAGGGGAATTGGGGGGAGGTGCCGCAGTTGAATTTCACGCTGGCGGGAGAGGGGAGAGTGGCGAGCACGACGCTTCCTGTTGCTGAGCTCGCTTGTGCGGCGCCGCCAGGGTTGTGGCAGCCGGAGGGCGTGCAGGAGGTGTGTCAGCAGTATCATGTGATTTTGGAGGTTACTGGCAGTGGAGTCCCGCCGATTAGGCGGTACAAGCGTGTGATTTTGAAAGTGCAGCCTCCGCCGACGACACACGGCACGAAGAGAAAGAGAGACGAGCTTTGAGATAGCATGGTGGATTTGAAGTACAAGTGGGCTGTTTTCTGTACATAGCTGTTTCGATCAAGTATCAACGGCTCGGTCCCTTGGCCATTTGTTTCCAGTTTCCGTCCATCTCCCAGACACCTGCCTTTGTGAAGTCAGCGGTGCGGCTGCCGGACATGTAGCCAAAGCGGAAGTATTCAGGATATTTCGCCTTGAGAGCTTCAACATCGCTCGCGTCCTCGTTGTCGTGTTCGTTGGGAACTAGATCAGCGACCTCTCTTCCCAGTGCATGTCGAGTCCATGTCCAAGTGTAGTGGTCGTTCAAAGTACCAAATGCGCCATCCCAGTACGACCGATCATCGCCATAGCCGCGGAATCGTTCGACATCGTTGACGAGTACTGAAATGCCATCGAATGAAACCTTCTTCTTCGGATCGTAGACTGGCAGTGGCCCGAGGTCGAATGTGATATTGGATTTGCCAATATCAAGAACTTCGATCTTCGGCAAGAGAGACTTCTGCTGTGCGTTTTTGAGTAGTTCACCGGGCGTTTGAATAATGCTGTCGAAACCCCATCGAGCAATACCGTTGATAAAGAGTCCGACTAGCAAGCCTTGGTAGATGAGAGAAGGTCGATTCTGGAAACATGTACCAGGTAACAGCAGTAGAGCCAGGATATAGTGATGGATGCGTAGGTTCTCACCCGGAATGGCGACCAAAAGTAGCAATCCAAGAACGAATAGGGAGTAAATAAGCAAGTAGCGTGGCATGCGTCCTTCAACACGGAAAGACCAGGCTTGGCCAAGTGCGATGAAGAAGATCGACAGGACAACGATGATTAGTGCTGGAATAGCGCCTGGTTGAGCCTTGATGTCGTGAGGTGTAAGACGCTGAATAGGTATGCGGTCGAAGGTGTAGTTGTTTAGAGCTCCAACCCATGCAGGACCAAGCCAGAGGACCGTCTTTTCAAGCTGGGCGGTGAGACCAGTAAGTGATCTTTTGACAGTATACTTGTACGTAATCGCGGCACAGAATGCGGCGGGCAAGAAGCGACCGAACGCGAGCGAGATCAAAGAGTAATAATTTGTCAGACTTGGAGGGTCGGAGACGAGGGCGACATGGAAGAAAAGCGCCACGAAGTTCGACCAGAAGAACACTCCTGGGCTGGTGGTAAAGATCGAGAGGACAGTGGTGAAGAAGACTGTAATGGCTAGTGTGGGCCATCGGAGGTCTTTACACTGGGCTTTGGTGCCCCGGAGGAAGCCAAAGGATTTCGGGAAGTAGCTTGGGAATGGAACTGGCTCGATTGCATGTTGCTTGTCACCAGAGAAAGAAGGTTGTTCGCCAGTAAGTGTCAGAACACCACATCCACCCTCGAGGTTGTTGATGAAACCAGCATGAACAGCCGAGGCGCAGATGAAGCTGTCTCCGCGGTATACGGCATTGTCTACAATGTCTTCAGAAAAGCCAGTCTGGTAGTCGACTGGTCCACCAATGACTTGAGGCTTGTAGACCAATTCTTCGTCTCCCACGGCATGTGGATCGAGTGCAAGAACCCTGACGCAGTTGGCTGGACATCTGAAAGCCAGGCTCGAATTTGAGAAAGGTCGGCATTGGTCGCCGTTGATACCACATCCATTCCCATCGGACCAGTACTTCGCACTGCAGCTCAATCGTGTCGGACTGCCGTAGCCGGGAATTTGAGCTGCGAAGCTGCTACGTCTGAGGGCGATACCGAAACTCAAAAGCCAAAGAGCGTATACGATTGCGATCAAGAGTATACGATGGATCTTCCTGGGAGCATAGCGATCCAGGATAGCTAGAGGCGCATGTTGCATCTTGGGGAAGTACGGTGTGATAGTGTATATGCGCGGCGGCTGAGGGCCCGTGACCCAAGTCTTGGTGGCAGCCCATGCTCTTTTGAGACCTGGCGGGATGCGGTCTGCGACGCGATCTTGCCATGAGGAGTCTGTGTATCTATGTGCGCCTTCCAGCTCTATAGTCGGCGTTGAACGTAAAGGCGAGTCTATGCCGGCGCTGTCCGAGTCGTCTGGGTCATCGTGGTATGGACGGATGGGCTGAGCTTCGTCATCGGCATCGGCGGCAGCCTCCTCGTCAATGTGTGTGTGCGGTCCCATGCTCTTGTCTTGATGTGATGTCTATTCTTGGTGTATTATCAATCGATAGCCTAGTCGCGATCCAGCGCCTGTGGTGAAGTCTATCAACGCATGTCTGTACGTGTACAAATATGCTACTCCGTCGCACTATCAAGCAAACACGAAAGCAAAGAGATGATCTGTACAAGGAGTGATGTAGCAAAGAAACAAGAGAGAGTGGAAGGGTCTGGTACTACCTGGATATGCACAAGTCTGACGACGACGCTACCGGCATTGGGCGGGATGGATGCTGCTGCTGTGGCTGGGCAGGAGTCTTACAGGAATAGGTGTGGCTCATGCGGCCTGTCTCTTCCCAGGAACAGTGCTCGCAAGTTAGGCGGCGCGCTATGTGGTGGCACATATACGTATACGCCCTACGGTGAGCACACCTTCACACGCCATTCTAGTGCAATAGCCAGCCATACCACGTGCAGTGTAAAGTGTGTGCAGCTGGATGCGGGCACGGCCAATGAACGCCGATCGAAGACCGAGGCTGGCCACTAGCAATCGCAGTAGCTGCATCATCGATTGCTGGATTTGTAAGGTGACAGGGCAAGGGAGGACGATACCCCGATAACACCACAATCGCCCGTCTCGCCCGTGTAGGCAGGCAGCAAGCATCCCGGATCGTGGGGAAGCGTATGCTGCGATAGTAGGTTGATTCATCAGTCTGTCTCTCATTGTTGTCCCTCTCATCATCCGCGATAACAACAACAGCCATGCCGCGTCCATCAAACCACACCCTGCCATTGCCCACTGATAGCGGCGATGGCGGCAACGATACTCGCCCGCCGCCCAAGGACCTCAGCCATCATCTGAGCAGAAGCACCAAGGCGCGCGCCGCGAGTTCCATGAAGGCGTTCTACAAATACTTTGCTATCCCAGGCATTGGTCAATTGGCCGGAGGACTGCCCAACAACTACTACTTTCCATTTGACACTCTCGAGGCCAAGGTCGCCGAGCCAAACCGATGGCAGCCTACACCAAACAAGCCTATCGACCCGCCATCAGCTGAGGAGGCTCTCGCTGCATTGAGCTTGAACGATAAGACCAAGGCCCAGAGCAGCCCGCTGAACCAACCTCAGAACCAGATCACTGTCCCACACACTTCATCCCAGCAAAACCCAATCAAGAAGATCGACTTGTCAACCGCCCTGCAGTATGGCACTGCTCAAGGATACCCGCCGCTTTACTACTTTATCCGCCAATTCACACAAGAGAACTTGCATCCCAACTGTCCTTACAAGGGCGGACCTGAGGTCATCCTGTCTTGCGGTAACACCGATGGCTTCAGCAAGTGCTTGCAGGCTTTCACCAACGAATGGAGCGAAGAGAAGGATTGGGTCAGGGACAAGGAGGGTTTGCTGGTTGAGGAATTTGCATACATGAATGCCGTCCAGACCGCAGGACCCAAAGGTCTGAACGTCGCACCCGTCGGCATGGACGATGAAGGTATGCGCGCCGACGGACCTGGTGGTCTCAAGGATGTATTGGAGAACTGGGACTTCAAGAAGGGCAAGAGGCCGCACTTGATGTACACTGTCACGTGAGTTGATTGTCAAATGTTACCCGATGATACCGCAATACTAACAACGAGCAGCATGGGCCAAAACCCAACCTCAGGCGTGCTCTCCTTGCAGCGCCGTCGTGACATCTACGCCCTTTGCCAGAAGTATGATATCCTCATTGTCGAGGACGATCCCTACTGGTACTTGCAGTTCCCCAGCGCTACCGCCAAGAACACTACCACAACATCCGACCCAGCCAACACCTCTTTCAACCCAGATGTCACTATCCTGACCACAGGCGAACCCCGCCCCGAGCACTGGAAGAGCTCAGGCTTCGATTTCCTCGACAGCCTGGTCCCCTCATACATCAATATCGACACAGACGGTCGCGTCCTCCGCCTGGACACTTTCTCCAAGACCGTTGCACCCGGTTGCCGTCTCGGATGGATCACTGGTGCACCTGCGTTCATCGAGCGCATCCTCCGCATCACCGAGACCACCACACAGCAGCCTTCTGGCTTCGTGCAAAGCATGATCGCCGAGCTCCTTCTTGGACCCGACCACAACGGCATCGCCGAGGCAATGAAGAAGAACGGCAAAGGCGGCCTTCCCTCTGGCGCTGGCTGGAAAATTGAAGGCTGGGTGCGCTGGCTCGAAGGCCTTCGTGGCAACTACGAGCGCCGCATGAACGAAATGAGCCGCATTCTCGACGACGGCAAGTACGCTGTTAAGACCGGCCGCCGCGGCAGCTTCGCGGAAATGCTTGCCGAAGACAGCGATGGCGATGCCGACGAGTGGAGCGTGATTGAGAAGCAGCAGATCTACTCTTTCGACTGGCCCGTCGGCGGCATGTTCATCTGGCTGAAGATTCACTTCTCAGAGCACCCGCTGTACAAGCACTACGCGGCGAAGAACGACTTGCCGCGCTTGTCGAAGGCACTATGGGTGTGGTGGACCAAGAAGCCTGCGCTTGTGCTTGTTTCGCCAGGCACGATTTTCTCGCCGACCGCGGAGATCGCGGCCAAGGAGGGATGGAAGTACTTCAGACTGTGCTTTGCGGCTATCGACGAGGAAGAGCTGGGCAAGGTCACTGAGAGGCTGGCAAAGGGCGTTCAATCTTTCTGGAGCGTAAGGGACGTCAAGACTATCGATGAATTGTTGGCGGACGAGGACAAGGAGCAAGAGCTGGAAATTGGTGCAGATGCCGCCCAATTGGCACAGATGCTGGGGCCTTGCTAGATATGATCTCTAATGGTGTTTAGTCTGGGATGGGTTATGACATGATTGCGAAATACACGAGCTTGCATAGGTACTTGATAACAATATGTTTATTTCGGTCGCAAATCCAAATCGCCGTAGACTGGGATTTCCGCTGCCCCTTGTTATAATAACGACAACCAACGCAGGACCACTGTACGATGGAGCCTTCCATCGTCTTCCAACTTCGCCCGTGATCTCTGCTCGGCTTTATTTGCAACCAAAAACACCCCATCCGACCCCAAGCATCAGATCCACTTGCATTGCGTGATAAGCTCTTCGGCAAAGTCTCGGAGGGCGCGATCAACACCTCGTATCAACCAACATGTGCCAACTCAAACTCGACTCACACATTCAATCAATCAATTAACAACCACATCTAAATCCAACCCCCTCAAGATACGAAACTTACAAAACCGCGAAACGCAATGGCCTCCAAACACCACATAATCGCCCTCGACTCCTGGGTCAAAGTCCCCGATTTCTCCTTCCCGCACTCCCTCACGGTAATCACCGATGGCTCCGCCCTGTCCAACCCTTCCCAGCTCAGCGAAGCCACTATCGCTATCAACTCCCAAGTCACCGTCGACGCGGCTCTGCTGGAGCACATGCCGAAACTGCAATTGTTCGCCGCCACAGGGACCGGGATCGATCATATTGATCAGGGAGCCCTGCGCAAGAGGGGCGTGGTGCTGTGTAAGGTGCCGGCGCAGAATACCGGTTAGTTTTTCTTGGCCTTTTGATTTCTGTTTTGAGGGGATTTCGTGATCCTAACGAGGGGCGGGGATTTGAATTGAATTGACTTTTTCTTTTCTTGCTATGCAGATGCTGTGAGCGAGCACGCTTTTGCTCTGGCGGCGGCGTTGACGAGGAGGGTGCTGCCGATGCATCAGATGACTGTCGAGGGGGAGAAGTGGTTGCAGGTCAGACCGCCGGTTATGTTTGGGAAGCCGCCGAGGGTGAATTCGGAGGAGACGCTGGTGAGTTTGTTCTCGTCATTCGTGTGGAGGAGAATGATCGTTGCTGACTGATGAGGTTTGTAGTAAGAATCACGCTCGTGGATCGAAAAGTGGAACTGGGATACTAATGTGATGTTATAGGTGTATCATGGGCTACGGTTCGCTCGGTAAGTTGAGTCTTGAAGATTAATTTCATAGAGTGATAAACACCGCTAACAACTCCAGGCCGTAACATCGAGAGAATCGGCAAAGCCTTGAATATGAAAGTCATCATTGCCGAGCGCAAAAACGCCACAACGATTCGCGAAGGCAGAACCGCATTCGACGACGCGATCCGACAAGGGACACTGTTCATTGTCGTAGTCCCACGAGACGACGCGACCCACAACATGATCAGTACCGCAGAGCTCGAAGCTATGGACGACACTGCGATCATTGTCAACGTGGGCAGGGGTGGCGTCATCGACGAAGCAGCGATTGTTCAAGCATTGAGAGACGGCAAGATCGGAGGATTCGCGACAGATGTCTTTTCTCCTGAGCCAGCGACCAAAGAGAGCTCGATTCTGCTGGATTCGACGATTCCCAATCTCGTGTTGTCGCCTCACATCGCTTGGTACAGTTCGAAGACGATCAGCGGGACGATCGAGACGCTGAAGAAGAACATCGAAGGGTTCGTTGCTGGGACGCCGCACAATGTTGTTGTGTAACTGATTCGAGGAGATGGAAGTGTTGTGTGAACCATTAGGAGCTCAAAGCGAGCTGCCTTCACAGTAAAGTTTACGGGGTTGCAACGCATACCATGCGGCTGCGAAGCTTAAGCCAGTTCCGGAAACAGGTGCGAAAGCATATCAGCCTTGTCCACAACATGCTTGCGCTTACGAATGTATGATCGCGGGGCCTCTACATTGATGACAGCATAGAGTTAGAAGCTTGAGTAACACAACATAAATACAATGAGTACAGCCATGTGGGGCTCCAAGCTCAGTGAATGAGGTACTGTAGCAAGACAGCTCGAATTTGGAATTCACCTCTCACTCTTCTCCACAACAACGCACCAACAACTCACACCACAACAATGGCGGGCCAACGCCTGAAAGACCGTATCGCCCTAATAGTCGGCGGCAGCTCAGGCCTCGGCGCCGCCACCGCGCTCAAGTTCGCAAACGCAGGCGCCAGAATCGCAATCGCCGACCTACGCTCCAGCGGCATCGAGGAGCAAATCAAACAGCAGCACGGCCAAGCCGCCGCGACGTTCATACACTGCGATGTGACCCAAGAAACCAGCGTTGTGAAGATGGTTGAGGAGGTTGCGCAGTGGGGAGGGCGTCTCGACATCGTTTGCAATTTCGCCGGCATCTTCATCGACCACGCCGGCGGCGTGCCAGGTCGCTGCCACACGCTGGAGACGGAGGCGTTCGATCGCACGATGGAGGTGAATTGTCGCGGGATGTGGTTGTGCTGCAAGTATGCTATCAGGCAGATGATGGAGCAGGAGCCGCGAGCGGCGAATGCTCGTGGTGAGCGTACTAGAGGTTGGATTGTCAACACGGCGAGCGTCGCAGGGTGAGTTGAAGATTTTCTTTGGCGAGGAGCTGGTGGTTTACGTTCTGGTACTGATACTGACGACTAATTGATGACAGGCTGGTGGGGATGCCCAGTCTACCAGCCTATTGCCCCAGCAAGCACGCTGTGAGTATCCCCGACGAAAGATTCAATTGGAACCCCCAAACTCATTCACCGTGTGTCAGATCATCGGCATGACCAAGCAAATGGCCGTCGACTATGCCCAAGATCGCATTCACGTGAACTGCCTAGCGCCCGGAGGCATTGAGAGTCCCATGACCGCCCCTCTGCTTGCAACGAAAGAAGGCAAAGCGCGTTTCGCCGGCCTTCATCCGTGGAACGCCATGGGCCGTCCAGAAGACATCGCGGATGCGGCACTGTTTCTCGCGAGCGATGAGGCGTAAGATGGACCCGGTCGTTTAGTGAGGTAGCACTGTGAGTACTGACATAGTGTTGCAGGGCGTTCGTTACCGGACATACGCTTGTCGTTGATGGCGGGATGGTGGCTACGGGGGATCGAGGAGCACGCACTTGATAACCTACTTGAGCACAATGGTCGATTGATACGGATAAGAGTCGAAAGGGTCGACGTTAGTCGCCACGAAGGGCTCTCATAGCTTTCGCTGGCTGTCATAGGACTGGAGTCACAACAACGAAGAGGTCTGAACATGGCGGCATCAATGCTAATGCTTTTCAACAATGCTGCTACATGCGCTATCTTCATTATTCATTCGTCATGCGCGACTACAAGCACTGCGAGTAGTAGTCGTTCTGCTTCTTGCAGGTGTAAGGGCTGGCACACTTGGTGGGGCCCTTGTAGTCCTTGCCGCCGCACTGGCCGTAGTGAGTTTGGGTTGGCTCAGCGGGCTTGGTGCTGGTTGTGGTTGACGGTGGCTTGGTGGTCGTCTTGATGGTGGTAGAGCTCGACTTGGTGGCGGGTGATGTCTTGGTGGTGGTGGCAGACTGGGTCGTGGAGGAGGACTTGCTGGAGGAAGAAGAAACAGATGTGGTCTTGGTGGAAGAGATGGTGCTAGAAGACGAGGAGCCGGAGCCAGAGCCTGGCTTGGGGAATGTGGATCCGATATCTCCCCAGCGGACGTTGCTCTGTAGGACGGACGTTATTTAGCGGAGTCTTCAAGTGTCATGTATATCTCAAGAATTTTCACTTACCCAGGTGACGTGGGTGTCGGGCTGGTTCGCCAGGATGAGCTTGGGGTCACCCTCAGTGGCGTTGCAAGGACCTGCGTCGCCACTGTCCATCCAGTTCATGAAGTCGCCAGCGCTGTTCCAGATGGAGAAAATGAGAACCATGCCACGCTCAAGGGCTTCACCCATGACTGGGAGGCCGCCAAGACGCTTGGTTTCTCCTGCTGCGGCGTTGCAGTAATCCTAAAGAGTGTTAGTAAACGGTACATACGATAAGCGAGGTTCTTTACTCACAGTAGTGATACTGTCAAGACCAGGCCATGCAGTGTTGTTAGCAACAGCGTTTGTGATGACTCTGCCTTCCTGCATGTAGGAACGCTGGACGTCGATGAGCGTGCCAGACGCCGTGTTGTCGTCAGTGATGAAGCGTGTGGAGACTGTGAACTTCTTTGTGGTGTCGATCACGAAAGATGGTCCAGGTCCGTAGTAGCTCTTTTGGCCCAGGGCGTAAGGGTTGAAGCCACATCCCCATTGGTCACAAACGCCAGTGAAGCCGCAAGTCTCGGGGGAATCGCAGCCTTCGATGCTCGTAACATCGCATGGGTGAGGAGTGAACCCAGTTGCGCGTCCGTTTGCCTCCCAAATGTCCATCTCGTTGCAACAGGCTCCGAGGACACCGTTGTTGACAGTGCCGTTGAACCAGGTAAGTTTGGGGCATTGTGCATCACAGTAGCCAGAGCCGTAAGCCGCACCAGGGTTTGTGGCACTCTTTCCTCCGCTCATGGCCATCTCGGATAGATACAGAGCACCGTTCATGCCACATGGAAGGGTGGAAAGCTCAACATCCCAAGTAAGCTCCTGGTTAGTGAGCTTCACGCTTTCGTATTCCTGTCCCGAGGGATCCAGAAGATACACTCGCGGGGATGCAGCGTTGTAACCACCATTGCCGTTCGAAACGTACTGGTTGAGGGTAACAGCATCTCCAGAGGTGCGGACACCGGCTTTGGCGTAGTCGATACCCTGAACAACGCAGTTCTTGTTGCAGGACTCGTTGTCGGAGCAGACTGCGCTGGTGTTGCTCACGGGGCAGGCAGAGCCGTCTGCCTGCTCGAGACGGTGGTTGCCCCAGTCAATGACGAGAGAGGTCTTCTGTTCCACACATCCGCCTGCAGTTGTGCACTTGTAGGTCGTCAGTGCAGGGTGGTTCTCGGGAATGCTGCCGGGTTGCTGTGCTGTGACCGAGCGAATGGCAAGGGCAGCAGATGCTGCCAGGACGAATCGACTAGCCATTATGGAATGATTTGGCAAAAACAGCCGAGTATCTGAGTGTTTGTCGAAATGTGGTTCGTAGGTTCTGGCGCCTGCAGATGCCCGACCATTATATATCAATTCTCCCACCTCACTATCTCCGTTGATTTACCCTCTGGACATTACGCCTACGCAAGCCCAGGTCTTGGTCCCATGTGGCTACAGTCCAACAGAACACGGGCCGAGATTGCGGAGCCCATTCTAGATTGCAGATTCAGATGCTGTATAGCACGTTGGCAACGGGTCAACGGTCACGCGGCGTGAAAACAGGCTCGCTGTACACGCGCGTCGGCACGGTTGGTGCAACCCGATGCGGCTCTTAGAGCTCGACCGGAAGATCTATGAGCTGCAAGAATGAAGATCCGGTGGCAAGTATTCCGATATAATGCAGGTTGTTCGCAAGCGAGGAGGGTCGCGATGCCACCAGGTCGGGAGCACCAGTCTGGACAGCGCAAATTTGCGGCCGCGGCATACTAAATGGGACGAATAGCCCGTGCTATGCGTGGCAATGGAGACACGAGAAGCAGTCAGCCCCATCTCGCCAGCCATCGTGAACTGCTCCGTTCCTGCATTGGAAAGGTGGCTGCATGGCTAAATGAAGTCGGTTGGCAAGGGTGTGGAAAATGAGCCTCTCCACACGCAAAACTCCACAGTCCCCGCGTCCCTTGGTCGCTCCTGCCGGCCTTTGCTTGAACTCGAGCCTTAATCCTGTGCGAAATACCCGGATCGACTACAAGTGGCAATAAGATGGCGGTAAGACGGTCCGCGGACCTTCTATTGTGCTGATAGCTTGGGAAACATTTCAAATCGCAAGCGAGGTCCGCTTTGACGATGCACAGATCAACATGGCATACAATCGTAACTTGTAGGTTTGCGCCTTTTACATTCTGTGTATAATCTCACCGCTTGGTCTTTTGCTTGTCTACACTTGGAGAGTATGGCCCGTCGTATTGTTAAATTTGAGGTGCTCTGAAAGGTTTGACAGCATGAAGGGGTGAAAATGCGTTACGTGTCGAACAAAAGATTGTATGCAGCTATTATGTTACACTAGTGATCTACGGCAAGAGGCTGTTAGCCATGAAAAAGTACATATGTGGTCACACCAAGATTGAAACATGTGGCCTGCAGGCTCAGTTGGCCTTCTCTTCGAAGCTAGATGGAGCACAAGCCGCTACATCAATATTCGTGTGACCACAGATGTACTTTTCCATGGCTGACAGCCTCTTGATTCGAACACTCAGTCTGCCAGCGTTGTTTACTTCCAGCCGTCACCCCACAAACGCTGGATCCATGTGTTTTCTCGTGGCCTGGTGTTTGTCGGTGCCCTGCCGTCCAGCGGCTGCGGACCCTTCTCTGGGTCTTTGACATCGACGACGAGACCCCTCTTGTGGCCTGGAGGATATACAGCTTTCACGCCGGGACGTGGCGGACTGCCCATACGAATTCCTGTGCGTCGGGATCTTCTGTTCGCTGCCGATGCGGTCTGTGGAGTTTTAGGTTGAGTGAAGCGGCCAGTCAGACGGCGGGACGCTCTTGTGAGAGTCTGACGCATGGTCCATTGCCTTCGTTTGGCGACGATGAAGAGGATGATGCTTGCGACTATTTGAAGTGTCAGTATAAGCTTTGCAGCATACAAACTCTCAAACTTACTGCCGAACAACGATACCAAAATCACGACTATAAGTATCGCAGCTAGACCGCCTTTACTAAGGCGGAAGGCGGCTGCATCAGATCCCGAAGCACCTTCCTCAGTATCAATGCCACCGCCTCCGGATTGACCAGGCTCGTAGTAGGTAGATGCCGTACTGGCCGCAGCTGTCACCTCAGGAAGGGTCTGAGACGAAGTCGCTACATGTTCAACATGCGATGTCGGGCTCGGTGAATTCGTTGAAGTAGATGTTGTGACTTGGCTGCTTAGCGGCGAGAATGTGGATTGGTCGTCTTGCTGTTGGTCTTCGACGCTTGCAGACTGGGGAATGATGGCAACAGCCGATGTACTTGAAGGCGGAACGGTCACGTAGACGACCACTGTAGCGATGCGTTGAGCTTGGGATGATGTCACCGATGTAAGTGCAGCAACCGCTGCAAGGCAAAGCAACCTCATGGTTAAGCACAAAATCGAGCGGTGCCAGCACCGAAGGGACAAAAAAATAAGAATTGTGAATGAGTGTGAGCTTTCAAATGAGTGTATTGAGAAGTAGTATCAGGTCAATCTGGAAGAGTTGGAAGGGAGTGAGAGGGTCACGATGTGCCAGACCTTCACGGTGACGTGCGACAGGGCGCGCCTCAGAAGCGCTCACCTTCAATGTGCCATGCTGTTGTGAGGACCACATCCTTGCCACGGGGGACGTATCAACATACCACAAGCAGCCCCGACAGTATCGTATTGGTGGTGCATGGTGCTTGGCTTGCTTCGGCGGCTAAGAGTGTCAGTGTAAAGTCTGAAATCTGACGGCGATTGGGCCACGGAAGCGCTGCATCAACATGGTCCGTGCCAATTATTGATGTCTTCCAATTTCTCCTTCTCTTTTGGTGATCCATCATATTCCATCACATCAGTACATGTGATCCAAAATTTCCCGTCGAGATTGAAGTCTACATATTAGGCCGCAATATCACGTGTCAGACCGTGTGTGATAGGTAGAGTTGGCAGACCGAGTGCCTTGACACCGACTTGTCACATACCCAGCACGCGTTGATTCAAGACCTGGAGATCGGGCCAAGCTCTGCGAAAGCCGTAGTCTATGGCGAACCTATGGGACGATATGATGGCTAAGTTCAACTAATGATTATGCGGCGATGAGTCTGAATTCCGGACCGACCTTTTGCAAACCGCGAGGTAGCATTGTGAGCGGGCGCCCGGAGCGTCGAGATCGACATTGTTGTTGGCAATAGTGTTGATGTGAGACCACAAGCGACCTAAGTATGGAATATAAGCGCGCATTTGCCAGGACGGAATTGTGTTGATGGTATAATGTCGTACTGCGATGAAAGGCGCAAAGGAGCGGCAAGCTTGAAAATGAACTTCGTGGCTCAGGACATTTTGCAGCTGTATGTGTCGGACGCGCCTGCCTGGCTTGAAGCAACTTTGTCCTGACCTCACCTTCGATGCCTAGCGGTCTGGTCTCATGCGACGGCGCAGATCCGCCACTTTCACAACAACATTTAACACAACTCGTACCGGAGTGTTAGAGCGACATCCTGCTGCCACTGTGCGTATGGCCAGCGTAGGCTTGCTCCCACCATGGCGACTCAGCAGCCCGGAATGAGCGAGGATCCAGACCGCACTCAGCCAGTTGCGAAACCGGAAGACCAGCACAATAATGCCAGCGTTGTTCCAGCCGGAGAAGCTGTGATTCAGATTGACAGTATGACCTCAGACCTCGCAACAGACCAGCTGCCCGAAGTCTCGGACTCAGGCAGTCGGACACAAGATGTAAATCTCGCCAACACAGACCAAGAAACACCTATGGAGAACACCTCGTCGGCTCTGGGAAACGACAAGTCCCAAATTGAATACGGTGCCGTGATGTCGCCAAACTCCAAACTGTTCACTCCGCTCGGTCGGGGGAGCATAGCACCTGCATCTTCGTCCGGCTTCACGTTCTCCAGACTCGACCGCAAGAACCTTGAGCTCGGTGGCAAGCGGAAGGACTTTCAGCACGTCACTCAAAGTGATTACAGCCCACCTACAAAAGGCTCGCCTGCCGCAGAAGACGTAAAATTTGCGGAGCCAGCAGCGGTAACCCAAATATCGCCTCTGGCAGTGACCGGAAAAACCGATAGTTCGCCCGAACGCCTGAACCATGCAACACCACACGGATCTGACGTGGTCTCTGAGATCTACTCTGAGCCTGTTCTCTCACAGTCTATTGAGAGTGTCCAGTGCCAGCTTGACCAACAGATCTATCAGGAAGCCTCTTTGAGCGACGGGATTCAGCGCACCTCGAGTCCGGCAAGCCAAAGTGAGGATGTCATCTACATGGGCGCCAATCGTCCAAGATATTCGAGTAATCCTCGTTCTGGCCCTGCAGTCGATGGAGCCCGGCCACAGGTCCTGCAGCGACAAGCCTACCAGCCACAAGACTTCCAGCCACAAGAAGTGAACAACAGGTCGGCGTCTACCTCTTTGAACAGCCGAGCGAACGGGAACTTTCCCCCGGCAGCACCGGTACACACGTGCAGACCATCCGCTGAAACAACCAGGCATCGCCCTATTCCCCAATCACGATTTCAGGCACACGGAAACGCAAACACGTCTGCTCCTTCTCAAAGTGGCATACAAGAGCTTCTTGAAGTCGTCGAATACAAATTCAAGCAAAACGAGCAACAGCTGCGACAAACATTTCTGAAGGACAGCAACAACGTTCAGCAAGAATTGAAGCAGGCTTATGAGGAGAACGAAGAGTTGCACTTCCGGATTACAGCTCTCGAGGATCGCTGCAACAGCTCGGAAGCTGCCATTGTCAAATACAAGACCCAGATCGGCAAAGCAAAAGGCCTCCAGAAATTCCTCGACGGGCTTGGCAGCGACCTGCAAAGTCTGAAACGCTCATATGATGCCGAACGAAGCGTCTTCGCGGGACGCATCGAAGCAAGTGAGACGGAGATCTCGCGGCTCGAGTCAGCGCTGGCTGGCAAAAACGAATTCGAAAGCATGCTGTCGCATTCGAAAGCGTCCCTCGAGCAACTTCTGGAAGCAAGAAATTTCGAGCTGCAGTCGTTGGTGCAACATCGCGATATGTTGAGGGTCCAGCTTGACGAAAGAATTGGCCAACTTGTTGAAGAGCGTGACGCCCGCTTGAAACTCGAGCAATTGGTCGCCGAACTCCGTGTCAGTGAGAGAACATCTTTGACGACCTCGATAGAACAATGCGCAGCGTCCCTCGTATTCAAGTTTGGAGAATCTCAACGTCAGGACGACCAGCTTGTTGTCGGCATCGCTGAATTGCAACGTGCCCTCGAAGCGTTGACAGAACGGCCATCTGTTACCCCTGATGACTGTGAGGCAATCAAGTCTGAGATACAGGCTCTTGGCCTGCGCATCGCACAGAGCCTGGACGTCGAAGCTGTCAATAATACAGCAGTGGCAGAAGTCTCCTCCGCTGTGGAAGGCATTGTTCAGACTCACGTACAGACATTGTGTCGAGGCCTTGATCGCCTCGAGTCAGCGTCAGCACAGAAAGTGAGCGATGCTTCAGCACAGGCGGCCCTTCGAGTCGAGCTGCAAAGCACTTCAGATCGTCTCAAACATGCTGAGGGTCAGCTTGAGTCCGTGAGCCAGTGCAAAGCAAGGCTGGAGGAATCTCTCAATCAATCTATCGCCAGAGTTGCTGAGCTTGAAGCTGCATCAACTGTTGCGGCTGACACCAATGTCAACCAAATTGCTCCGCACGAGGTTGAGAACAAGGTGATCTTGCACAGAGGAAACATTCTATCGTATAAGTCACTAACATACATTCAGATAAACGAAGCAGTCGCCGATGCTCGAAATCAGTTGTCGATCAATGCCAATGTCTTCATTGCGCAAGAAAAGGCACGATACAGTAACGAGCTGAAGAAGGTTGAGAACGAGCACCGTAAGGCTCTGGAAAAATCACAGTTGCAAAAAGAAGAGATTACCAAGCTCCACTCCAAGCTCGAGGAGATGCAAGCGCCGACGAAAGCCAGTGCGGATCGAAGCTCGGCGCAACAACGGGACGCTTTGATCGATCGGTTCCGTGCACTTGAGAAGAAACATCACGCGGTACAGCTTGAGCTTGACGACAAGCGCTCACTGGAACCGAGGCTCACCGCATTGATTGCCGAGCGAGATGCTGCTAAAACGGCAATTTCGACATGCGAAACGAAGATTACAGCATTGACGCAAGACGTCGATCTCCGCAATACCGATTTGCTGCACGCTCGTGATTCGGAAGAACGCACAAAAGTCCAACTCGAAGAACTGCGCAGTCAGAATCAAGCCGAGATTGGTGGGATGCGCCGTAAGCTTTCGCAAGCGGAGGAGAAGATAAAGTACGCTGAGGCAGGGCTTGTTCAGATGAAGTCCAGTGCTGAAAAGACCATACGCGAAGAGCAAGAGAAGCACCGGAAACAGCAGGAGGCCCTCCAGCAGCGCCTCGTCGAAGCTCAATCCGAGCTTCAGACGAAGTCCGAAGAAGCCGATGATCACCGCGCGTTTGTGGAAAGAACTGTGACCCAACAACAAGCAGTCTGGCAGAGGCTGAATGCTGACCTGGAAACGAAGGCCTCCGACGTAAAGACACAGCTGGAAGAGACGAGCCGACTGTTGCGCAGCGCTCAAGAAGAGCGAGACAGCTTGCAATCAAGCATTGCAAGCGTGCAGGCTGAGATGCAACAATGCCGCAAGTCCGAGGCCGGATATCGTTCGCGTGAAGACACCAGTCGAGCCACCATGGATGACCTTCGCCATCAGCTTGATGCAGCACAAACTGAGATCGCAAGCCTGCAGGCAATTCAACAGCGGTATTTGCGCGAGAAAGATGAACGGTCGTCGCGTGAGACCAGGGCGAAGTCTGCTTACGACACTTTGCAGAAAGATCATGAGGCAGCAACAGCCGTAATCGCGAATTTGAGAGCCAGCGAGAAGCAGAGCAAACATGACGAGATTGAGCGAAAGCAGCGCGAAGCCGACAGACAGAGAGAGTTGGACGACATGCGCAGCGAACGTGATATCGCACAGGCTGCACTGAAGACGCTACAGTCCAAACGCAACGAAGTGCAGATCCCGTACAATGTCGATGCTGACGAAAGTCGTTGGATTGCCTCACAGCCAGAGGCTGGAGAAGAGCTTCATGTTGACAGTTTCGTACCACCACCACCGAAGTCAGAACGCTCGACCATTCCTAAACAACGCAAACGCGCCGACAGGAACACCAACACAATCGTCGGATCGAGAGCTGCATATGGACGTGCTGCAACACAACCTACGAGACCCGAGGGCTTGCATTCTCGAGCCCAGGTAGCGATACCCGCGAAATCAGCCTTGAGCGCGACGACGGCATTCCCAAGTCATGATGAGATGCTCGACGTAGTGTCCAGCCAGCCAGAGCGGGTGACAGAGACCCAATTCTCCGAACACCAGGGCTCGAAGGACAGCACAGCACCAGGCCATACAGGAATATCACAGGTGTTCTCTACCTCGCTGGACTTCTCTGGCAACCCGATGGTCGCTACCAAGGAGCAGTTCACCGAGAGAGCACATGCTCCGGGACCGTTTCAACCCATTTTGGGCTCCGACTTCAAGATCTACGAAGACTCTCAGAACTCACTGAACGAGGGCATAGATGAAGAAAGCTCTGTACGGGCCAATTTCACCTTCCGCAAGCCATATCCATTACCAAACAGCGGCTCCAAGCGCCTGAAAAGGACGACCAGCGACAAATCGATGGGCGGTCACTCTGCATCCTCGCGCGGCGCACGCCGCACACCTGAGAACACTGGCGATTTCCCGGACAAACAAGCCAACAAAACTCCCGAGGCATCAGTGTACCCTTATGGTAGCTCTCCAGAGTTCATGAACCCGCCTAGCACGATGACAAAACGACGTTACTCAGGCGGACCCGCTACACCCGGGAATCTGGAGCCTCTCACGTCTCGCCGCCCATCGACTCCTTTGCTTGATCCTCGCATCGCAAAGAAGATCGGCGGTAACAAGCGTGTGGCAGCAAGAGACCCTCAGCCGGAAAGAGACTTGGAACCTCCCGCCAAGAAGAAGCGTGCAGTACAGAGTGTCACAGGCTCCAAAAGTAAACCTCCAAGCGATGACAGTTTCCTTGGTCGTTCATCACAGTCTGTCAACGATTTGCCGCGTATGGAAGACCTGAACGTCGGACGTGGTGGTGGACAGATGCAATCGTCTCACATGCGAACTTCTGCAGGCTCGAGACGCATCACGCGCAACCAGAAAGCAAGCAAAGGTGTGTATCATGATCGAACATATGCGTTAATGGAGACTGACATTCTATGCAGGCGATACATTCCAAGCTCGCTTCAGCCAGGAACTCCGCCGTCCTTAGTTATGAAGGTCATTCATGTTGCTAGTTTTCCTGCGCAGCCGTTCTAAGGCCAAGAACGACTTCGCTTCTGAAAGAGATCGGGATGTTTCCTTGATCCACCACACTCGCTCACTGTGCCGCGCTACGGCGCGCAATCATTTTAAGCAGGCATATCTAGTAGCTTCATGAATGAGAACAGTCAGACGGATGATTCAACTCAACCCAGCTCAGATCTGTGAAATCCAGTTGACGGCACTTTGTGTCAGTATGTAACCGGCGATTGGCCCATACGTTCGCGATGTATGACAAGCCAATTCGGAGCCAGATCAGTCACATAGAAAGCATGTTGATTGACAACCACAAGGGCTGTCAGAAACTAAAAATAGGCTCGAGCTGCTTGCTGTACACATCAAGCTATGATGTAGTATCGCTGCTGATCGTTGTTCCTTCATCATTTCGTGAAAGGTAAAAGCCGATCTAGAGCCAAAAAGGCATCTACGCGCGAACATCACACACTAGGAGATAGTCCCCGGCAGATGAGTCGACATTGCAGCTGCCTGCTGAAACCACATCGCATATTTGAGTCAACTAATTATATGTGTTACTCGCTCTCGATGCGCAATCATAGATCTGCTCCAAGCGAAAATAAATATACAATTACCGATCTTCCAAGCCGCTTCGTCTAACGCTAGCAATGTCTCCGACGACTCTGCTTGATCTCCCCCGTGAGCTTCGAGATGAGATATACGACTATCTGAGCAGCGCTTCTACGTTACCTGGTGACCCACTACCTCTGGGTACGCTCCCGAGCGGTACACGCAGACATACGCATGGCTTGCACTCTGTCCTGCGCGTCAATCGCATGTTGCGAGCAGATGCCTTGGATCGTGTCAAAGACTGCAACACGTATCTTGTCAGCCAGAGATACCGCGCCTTCGCAGGGTTCCACAACATGACTTTGTTTCAACCGGCTCCAATACCCGTTCGTGTTCAGCGATTGCATCTGCGGATTTACATTGCTGTGCCCGAGCGTGTAGCAAAGCCGATAACGCAAGCTGCTCGAGCAGCATACATGATGTCTCGGCGAACAGTAGCACGAGGCAAGTTCTGGCTGGACGACTTTCCCAAAGTATTCGCCACTCTCACGCCGCAACTGCGCACATGTCTTGACCTGGAAGATTTGGTTCTGGAAATTGTGATCAAGCGACAAGATAGTCAGTTTGGCACTGGAAGCGAGTCAACCGAAACAAGTGACTGGATTTCGAGCGAGCTGGTTGATATCTGCAATGCGGAAATGCAGGAGGTCGTCCGGGGACTGCCTAGAATACAACGGTACATGATTCTCGGAAGCGGTGAGGTTAAGTTTGTGCGACGCAGGCCTGGGCAGCCTTGGACTCGGCAGTGTCTCATACCGCAATGCGTCGATACATGCCATTGTCAAGAGGCGTTCGGCCTGACATGTATCGAGGACGCTATGGATCTGCGAGCGGATCTGACTCCCACTGATCTTGGGGAATGGTTGAGCATCAGACGGGACAACGATGGTGAAGCGAGGCGATCTACTCTGGCACACAGGTAAACTTAGACTGAGTTGTAGATATTCCATGGCGATTCGCTCCATCTCATCACACTCCCAAATGGCACGCGCAGACGTACCCAGGGTCGCACTCTGTCTTGCGCACTAATCGAGTTCTACGGCCAAACGCATTTGGTCAGTGTATTCGCCGTGGCAATGCCCATGTGTACTGATCTTGTGTACCATTATGGCTATATTTTGTCATCTTAGTATAGCAGCTTTGGTATACGCACGAACCAGAACTATGCTTTATGGACTAGTTTGCCACGTGGTGAGCATCGATAGCCAGATGTTGTTTGCATGCATGCATCCTGTGTTGCGCAGCACATACAAACGCTGCTCATGCACATGCAGCTATGTTTACACTGCTGCATGTCCGGGAGAGCACAAATTCGTTCACCTCTTTCTTCTTTTTTCAAGCAAACGTTGTGCCTCAAATACATAAAACAGCAGCTGATGCGCATCCGGCAGTCTTTTATGACACTGCTCACCGTCAAGCTTCCCCAGCAACGCCCACACCATCCATATATGATATGGCAGACAATCCGTCGCGCGCTAAACGTCTGAAGTACGCTCGTGCGAGGCTCCCAGATGCATGGACCATGAAAACTAACACGAGAGATAGGGCCGGCACCAAGGAAACTTGTGAAGTGCTGGTGGATGGCCAGGTCTTCACTATCGATCGCGGCCTGTTCATTCCTCGATCCGCCATGCTCAGGAAAGCAATCGAGGAGGCGAACACTCAACAGCCCAGTCCAAGCACCCCGGCGCTTATCGAGTGCGAAGACGGCGAAGTATGCGACCCAAAAACCTTCAGCATGTACCAAAAATTCGTCGAATCCGGAGCCATCGACACCGTCGATCAAGAAGATAGACTCTCGTTCCTGATCCAAATTCACATTTTTGCTTGGAAGTTCAGAGACTACACTGCAGCGAACGCCTCCATCGACTTGATCATCAAGGTGATTTCAATTAGAGAGAACGCGCCAGATCTTGAGCACATCAGGCAAGTGTACGAGTTCCCAGCCTTGACTCATGGAAGCCCCTTGAAGAGAGTCATGGTGGACTTTCTGATCCACGACCCAAGGCGAATGTCGTGGCTTGCCCCAGTTGACGAAGATGATGGAACCGCTCTCAGTTACTTGCAGGATGTTGTTCTGGAATACCAAGTCCTCACACAGACTGAGGGAAGCCGCGGAAGGGCTGGGAAAGCGAACGACATCTTCGGAAATAGGCCTAGGGACAGGGACATTTGTCACCACTATCACAAGCACGACGATGACCACAAAAACACGGAGTGTCGGGGAGCGAGTTTGGCACAGGAGAGCGAAAATTCAGAACAGGGAAACGACGAGTTGGGACAGGAAGGGAAAGAGTCGCTGCAGAAAAGTGAAGAGTCGCCATGTTAGATACTGGCCCCGCTTGACACTTGAAGGATCATGTGATGTCCAGAAGTGCCTTTAGAAAGACTTGGAAGCGTAGTGTATACGCAGACGATGGCGATGAGCATGCATGTAGAAGGGGCTCATCAGTTTCATGAGCTTCACATAGTTCAGACATGAAGACAGTGAGTTCAGTTGCTATGAGCGCCTCCCACATCCATTGAAGAACCATGTGCTGCTGAGAGACGTGAGTTTCCCGAGTGAATACTGTCGCGTGTAGGAGGCGCTGACCTGCGCGATCGCACCCAGCGACACACCATTGAGAGACTCGAGTTTCAAAAGTGAAGGACTCGGGAATGTTCAGTGTCAGAAGCATGTGGAAGTGAAGGTGGAAACGGAGCTTTCACAAGCTTGCGACGCTCTTGCCATCCGCGCTTAACACTTTTGCTCCATTTCAATCGTACCTTCCTCGCGATCCCAATTTCGTGACCAACCCATCCGCCACCATTTCTCACACAACGCCCTCCATCAGCAACACCACACCGCAATCAACAAGATGGCAGGAGAATCATCAGACCAGCCGCCCGCCAAGCGTGTCAAGTATGTAGCACATCCAATCCCCTATAAGGGACTGATCACTAAGAGTCGCAGGTACGACTTTACCCAAACCTTCGACGTGCTCGTTGGGCCAGAGAAGAAACGTTTCACCGTCTACCATGGCATCTTGACCGAACGCTCGGGCTTCTTCAAAGCTGCGCCATCATCTCGCTGGACCGAAGACTCGAACACGGCAACGGACCTGACAGATCATGACCCGGAAGATTTCACGAACTATCTACAGCTCATCTACGGCGGCGGATGTATCCAGCCTGACGAAGAACTGACGCAGTATGTCAAGGATGGCCGCCCAGAGGAGAAATTAAGGAGCGCCTACGACTCCATTTATGCTCATTATGGTGTGCTGTTCAAGCTTTACATGCTTGCCGACAAGCTTGAAGACCTCAAATCGGCCAATTTGATCATGGACGCTATACTGATTTTCGGCCATACGTACAGCAGAATGCTGACTTTGACATTGATAAATTTTGTCTACGACGCCACTCCACCAAACAGCCCTTTGCGCAAGATCGTGAGGGACACCATCATCTACGAGAATGCAGGCAAACACTTTCTAGGTGGAGTATGTGGGGCTGAGTTGCCATTCCAGCTGCTGCTCGACGTCGCCAAAGAACATCACCGTATCAAGTTTGAACAATCTGAACCACACGGATCATTCTCAAATGTTTACAACAAGAGTCTCTGGGGACTCCCAAAGTGTCGCTACCACCAACACAACGATAACCATCCCGAGTGCAAGTGAGACGTTGATCAGAGAGAGGTATTGCTTCTTCTCTCACTGGGCCATAAACTCGGATGCCAAAGGGTGGAGAATACGCTGGCAATGAATGTGCCGGTCACATGAGGGATGCTTCAGGCGGAACAACCCGGCTGTATCAACTGGAAAGACCGTTTTTCCGCATTTTTGAGACGAATGGTATGTCTGGAAGCGTTGAGCTGTTGTGAGGAACTTTTGTATACAAGCGTGTTTCTCTTGTCGACAAGCTTTACGGTTACGAAGTCTATCGTCGAGCGTAGATGTCCGCAGAGTCTTGCGGTCCTCCACCATTCGAGTATGGCCCAAAGTCCGGCTGTAAAATTAGTTAGCTTTTGTCGCAAATCAGTACTATTCAACAGATGAACTCACTTTGCCTCCAAGCGTTCCGTAGATACTGCGAGCAACAAAGTTAGCATGCTTCCACTGAGACGACCTCTCTAAAAACCGACTTACTCTCCAATGTAATTCGTGGCATTAACCCCATTTGCAAAAGTGGCATTCCACCCCTCCAAAATGCCCTCAATAACCTTGATACCCGCACGATAAAGGTTCTCCACCGCAGGCCCAAACCCACCCTGGTTAGCATAAAGCAAATTGTTCGTCGCCGAGCCTCCAATCCAAGGACGATCGAAGTTAGAGCCCGAGCGCATCACGATAATACGGCTGAAATCGACGAGCTTAGAACCGGCGGCGCGCAGCAGAGCTTCGAGAACCGCGTTGTCTTCTTGCGCGGAAGTGCAGTAGACGCCGGAGCCGTTAGTCGCGAGCGTGGTGTAGTTGTCGAAGGCTTCGCCGAGGAGGCGACCGGAGTAGTAGACGTCTGAGGTGGCGACGTCGCACTCGAAGACACCGGGGGTTTGGCGGGCGTTGGCGTAGAGGTCGGAGATGTAGTTTGCGCGGTAGGAGACGGCTGCGGCGCTGTCGTTCAGGGATGCGTTGCGGGCGAAGTTGGCGGCGAGGTGTTGGAGGTTCTGGTTGATTTCGAAGACTTCGGTGCCATAGATGGATTGCGGGTATTCGGTTGGGGAGGTGCTGCCGATGGGGATGTAGCCGGTTGTGTAGTTGCCGGGCAGGTCGCGGATATCGAACTCGTGCTGGAGAGCGACTTGTACGGCGAAACGGGCGAATGTGACGCTGCCGATGGTGGCTACTTCCGGGTTGATACCAGCGATGCCGGCAATGATGAAGTAGGTCGATGTGAGGTCGAAGCGAGAGCTGTGCGTAAGCGAGTTGACAGTGATTGCTGAATTAATCTCGCCCATGGAGGTCACAAGCTGGCAGATTTCTCCATCACTGGTACAGTGGGCATCTGGGAAAGCCGCAGAGAAACCAGGAACGGTGACGTTCAATGCCAGAAGGTCGAACTCGGGGATGCCATGCCAGACCTCAGCCTCCGGCTTGAAAAGCGAGATGATGAAGATCTTGGGCTTGATCACATGGTCGAAAGCCCTCTTCTGCACCTCTGCAGTGGGAACCAAAGCTGCAGACGCGACAGACGCGAGAACGAGCGCCGCTATGATTGTTGAGAACATCTTGGAAAAGTTGTCCAAGACTAAGAGGACGATGCAGAAAGGGCGACACCTACCGTGAACGACGTGCGAAAAACTTATATAGGCCAATGCAAGGTCTGTACGTGCATTAGCTAGTCACCTTACCTAACCAGAGATTATGAACTCTAATCAGCAACGGTATCCAAAAACCGACAGCGGACACCGCCGGTTGGGAAGATAGAGGCATCCACTATGATCGTCGTCGTTGTCCGTGCATTGGATGCCAAGCAGGAAGGATGGCAGAGGCGGCCCCGATTGCCCACTCGACAAGGCTACATCTCAGATGCTGAGTGCGGTATGGATTCAACGTGGGAGCGCGCGTAATGCGGATGAGAAGGGGCCTCATAAGGCTGTCTGGACATGTAAAAGAGAGAAGTAAAACGAGACACTTAACGAAGTGTCTGACTCCAGGATTTGCTTGGCGTACGTATCAAGCCATTTGAAGCTCGCCGCAACACCGGCACGCGGAAGCCAGAGCAGGCTTAAACCCTACCCGCGCATTGACAATACAAGGATTGTGTTCATATCTCATTGGTAACGGGTCTGAATGAATAACGAAGACTCCCCAAAGTAGCAGCAAGATAACGAAGCAGTTGATTCCACTTCTCTTCAATTTTGATTTTGAGCATTTACGACATAATATCGATCATTGATCGAATCGCTGGCTGGTAAAACCGCTTCAAAGCAAGCAAACTCTTGGTCTTTCAAGACCTGAACGATAGCTTACAAAGACTGCACCACGCAAGCGCATCCATCCATCAATCAAACCCATCCCACGCAAGACTCTTCCCCTCACACAAAAGCCCCCTCTGCCTCGCCAAGTACACCACAACAAGATGCACAGCCATCAGCATCCAAGACTGCCGCCATCGGAAAGGTAGAATGCCCACATCGACCGCAGCCAAAGCGAGCAGAGAGTACAGAAACCAGGGATTCGCCGCGAAAGGAGCGCAAGGTAAGAACAAAGTGACCAACTTCGTTAGAAATAGTGCAGCGCGGAAGGTAGGAGTCGCCGCAGGGTGATGTAGCGCGTGAACAATCCCGTTGGCTATTGTGCGTTGTGGAGGTGGAGGTGGGAGCATGAGGCGGGGACTCTGTTGCGGTGATGTGCTGTTTGTTTGCGGTGGAGGGAGCTCAATGTGTTTTGGCCTGACGACGACGGCAGAGTCTGCGCTTCTGGGCCTGCTGGTGTCTGAGCTATCGAAGGTTGCGGAGCGTTTGTTGGGTGATGGTGAGCGAGCGATTTGTCGGTCGCTAGAGTTTGAGTGGCGGTGGCGTAGGCTTGACAGACCTGGCCTGCTCATGATTGTTGAAGGACGACGGGGCGATGGAGATGGTCGTGGAGAGTCGATTGGAGAAACGCGCGAATTACCGTCTTCGGTTACGCTTGAGAAGAATTCGCTGAGACCAGCGCCAGCTTTGATGGATATAAGAATCTCTTCTGTGCTGGGACGCTGGTGCGGGTCGACAGATAGCAAGCGTTTGAGGTACCTGTAGAGTTTTTCTGGGAGATCCTGCCGTATCCGGGTTGCATCGTTGAAGCCCGGCCATGCAGTGATCTCAGCTCGCAGCTCATCCAGGTCCTCGCTATCCTCATCCACACCATCAGCGTTCGTATATGGCAGTCTGCCAAAGCACATAAAGTACACAATCATGCCAAGAGAGAAGATGTCGCTCTTGGTCGTAAAGTCCCCAAACACGCCGTCCGTTGCGTTGTGCTGTAGCACTTCCGGAGCACAGTATGAAATCGTGCCTGTGGCGCCAGTGTTGCCGCGTTGAGAACCAGTGATCTGCATCTCGCCGAAATCTGAGATGAGAGCTCGTACCTTGTTTCCGTCTCGCTGTAGAAGACAATTCGATGGCTTCAAATCGCGGTGAATGTAACCCTTCGAATGCAAATGGTGCAATCCCGAAGTGATGTCTCTGAAGAAAGAGAAGATCTCATCAAAACTGAGCTTGCTCGGGCCTCTGAGATCCTGAGGCGGTGAAGCATCTCCTCGCGATCGCCTTCTCATGCGCTCTTTCATTTTCTCTTTTGGATCGGACTGCTCCTTCGGTCCAATGACATAGTTGTGCAGATCTCCGCCGTTGCAATACTCCTGCAAGATCCACAAGCAAGGCACTGGCGGTCCAAACGTTGTAGGCTGGTAGTCCTCGAGCCATACCCAGTGGCAAAGTACCAGATTAGGATGTGAAGTCTGCCTCAGCAAGTTCACTTCGATCAACACCTTCTCCAGCCAAGCGTGGTCGTTCCCAACCGGGACGCGCTTGCAAGCGAAGCGACCCAAGCCCACACCATCCATGAGATGCTCCACCAAGAGCACAACGCCATTGCCACCGCGTCCAAGAATCTTCAGCTCGCGGAAATGCTGCTTGAAATACCCAGGATTGAAAGCAGAACTACTGATACCGCGACTCCCAGCAGCCGTAGGTTCACTAGCCACAAACTCGGCTCCAGAGGGTGGTCCACCAGCGCCGCTCACATCTCTCGACCGGCCCGATCGCAGCGCAGCAGGTGGGAAGCGTCGTCCAGTCGGTGTCGCAGGTCCAGTACTCGCGGGCGAAGGTCTCGTGCTCGCAGCTAGCATGGAAAAGTAATTCGGGTCGAGGATCGGCCGGTCATCGTCCACGTTGCCGTAAGCAGGCCGGCCATTTTCGCTTTCTGCATCGCTGTGTTCGAAATCGCGTTCGTAAGGGCGACGACACCATGGGCATTCTGACAAGTCTGTGTGAAGCTCCACCGGCGCGTCGCGTAGTGAAAGGGACTGTGAAGCGGTGTCGTATACAACGACTGCATTGCCGCGACGCCTGGAAGCTTGTTAGCCGACTGATCAGTGGTACTTAGCACAGCGCGATAAGATGCCTCACAAAACGATTTCTCTGTTCTCGTCATTGGTGTAGGGGATCAGTGACATCTGCCGTTGCGGCGTGTGGTCAGCCATGCTTGCTCAGAGGAGATGCGCATGCTGTGGCGGCGGTGAGCAGAGAGACAAGAGGATGAGGTGGGCAAGTTGTGTTATGGTGGAGAAGCAGGCATCAGCTTGCACGTGTCATTGCATCTTGAGGTACTGCAATGAGACAACCTGAAGTCATCTACCAAGTACCACGACCGCTGTGAGACTTTTTGTCATTTGCGGGTGTTTCGTCAAGCTCTCAATGTTGTGCTCAGCTGGTCCCACCTGCCCGCACTTGCTATCGACTGTGAGCTTTCTTACGTGGATATGGCGTACGTTCACATTTATGCATACAAATAGATGGATCATACTGTCGCATTGCTCATGACTCCATCGTCCGCAAAATCAGATACATTAGCAAGTCATTGCATCTTTAAAAGGTATATATACACGAGACTGCCGCCGCTTTCAAGCAGTAGGCAATCCCTGGTCTAGTCTGTGAAGTTTTGTAGAACCGTATCCTATCAAAGAGGAGAGAGAGCCGTATAGATGGGGGTGTTGCCCATCCCCGTGCGCGAATAAAGAAGCCACACGCCCGCTATGCTCCGCATGCCATATCAAAACAAAACGCCATATATGGTTACAACGTACAACCGCCAGAGGTGAGTGCCGCATCTATGCGGTGGCGGGGAGACGGCCCTCGCTGCCCTCACTGGGCGGAGGTGGGGGCATCTCGAGCTTTGTGTTCTCGGCCATCATCCTCTGGAAACCGATGCCGACACCCTCGATGACGGCGAGCAGGACGGCGCAACCGATGGCACCATTGCGGATGGCCTTGGGGCCACCACGCACGGCGAGCGCACCACCGGTGAAGAAACCGGCGATGATGGCGTTCCAAGGGTCCTCCTTTTTGCGGATGCCTTTCACGGCGCAGTCGAATGTGCTGAACATGCCGCCCCAGACACCGAAGTTGCCTCCGAGGACGGGCGCGCGGGCCTTGATTGCTGTGATGGCTGCAGATGGAAATGTCAGTGAACTGTGTCGTGATCTTTGCGCAATATGCGCTGAAATGATGGCCTTACCTCCTATCCTCCTCTCGCCGTACGGGCTGTTTCTGTATCCCTTCACACCGTGCCATACTGCTCCACCGATTGCCTGTCGCAAATTGTCAGAACATGTCCCCTTTTATCATGCGCAAGTGTTTCCGGATTGCCAACGTACTCCCATGCAGAATGCTCCGCCGAAATCAGATAGCGCGACCCATGGGCAAGGATCTCTCGAGTGGTCCAGACCGTGTCCCTCGGCCATTGTGTAGGAGTGTGTGGAGGTGGTGGTGGTGGTTGAAGAAGTGGTATGGGCGGCGGGCGATGTTGATGCGGCGGCGCAAGATATTAGATGATGGTGGTAGGCGAGAGTGAGGTGTGGATTGCGATGAGGCGAAATGGGTGCAGCGCTGTACAGATGAGGGTGTCGACGGCGGACAGGGTTTTAGTGTTTTGCTTCTGATGATCGCATGCGCCTTTCACGCTCGCAAGTCTCGCTCCCCAACTTCTGTTCTGCCTCTTTGACCCGACGCTCGGACGATTTCTTCCGAGCCTCTCCGCAACTCTAAGTGCAAGCAGCGCGCCTTCATTCGCCCACCACGCGACAATACCGCCGTCGCCTCACCAGACTAAAGTGCCGTACAGTGCAGTGCAGTGCAGTACAGCGGCAGTAGTGCTGCAACTCCCTCCACCCGCCGCATACAACCCAAAGAGACAGCCACAGCCAGGCCAGGCCATGTCTCGCGCCGCGCAGTCGAAGCCCATGCCATCACACACGGGCAACGGCAGCAGCGGCGATGTCCAGAACGGTGAGAATAACAACAACCTGCACCACCACCTCTCCTCGCTGCGAGTCGCTGACCCAGCTTCTTCTTCCGCAGAGTCATGCCCTGTATGCAAAAGCTCCCGCTACCTGAACTCCAACCTGCGCTTCCTCGTCAACCCAGAATGCTACCACAAGATGTGCGAGTCCTGCGTGGACCGCATCTTCTCACATGGACCCGCCCAGTGTCCGCTTCCGGGCTGCAAGAGGACGCTGCGTAAACATCGCTTCAGGGTGCAGACGTTTGAGGATATCAAGGTGGAGAGGGAGGTGGATATTCGTAAGAAGGTGGCGTTGGTGTTCAACAAGCGGGAAGAAGACTTTGAGGATCTACGGGCGTACAACGATTATTTGAACGATGTTGAGGACATCACATTCAATCTGGTTGAAGGCATCGACGTGGAAGTTTCGAACCAACGGCTGGAAGCGTATCGCACAAACCACGCGGACGAGATTGCAGCAAACGAGCATCTGGCACAGGAAGAGAAGTCGTCATTCAAGGAGCTACAAAAGCAGGAACGACAGCAGGCACGCTTGAGGCGCGAAGCTGCACACCGCGAGGAGGAAGAGGAGCGACGAGAAGCCGCCGAGAACAAGCGCGACGTGCTCAAACGTCTAGCTGCTGGTACTGGTGACGCAGAAGCAATTGCGAAGGAGGGCCAACAAGTCCAGCTCAAGCGTCGCTTGGATCGTCAAGCCGCAGCCGAGAAGCAACGACGCCTGCAAACCACTTCCGAGAACATGAACAACGGCAGCTCCAACCTTGTGATTAAAGGTCTCAAGTCGCGGAAAGCACCCGAGCCCGAAGCGCCCATCGATCCCTTCGAAGGGCTCAGCTTCGAAGGAAAGCAATACTACAGCCTGCAGGACAACTACAGCTGGGAAGTCATCCGCCAACCGCGCAACGATAAAGTCGTCCGAGCAGGCGGCTACGACGTCATGGAGCAGTTCGGCAGTCGAGCTTTGTGCGAAGCCTTTGCTGGTCTGGGTGTATTTGTGGCCGATGAGACTACGGCTGAACTGAAGAGTGGACAAGACGAGCGAGTCGCTGGCACGCAGCGCGCTGCGTTGGGAGCGAAGGAGGTTGAGATGGAGGACCCGTTCTGATGAACTCTGTAAGATGTTATGGGAAAGCTAGCGAGCATTGATGATTTGTAGCGAGCATTTTTGGGGTTCCGGCGTTTTGTGTGGACGAGATACCCACGGCAACTTTACACGTTGTACGATATACGAAATAAATTAGAACACCAATTCGACATCACGAACTGCACTCACGCCTTCAACCGAGATGACGAGGTGATTTGAGGTGTTTGTGCAAGCGAGCGAAATGTGCTGATCTCAATGGCGTCCCACTTCTTCCGTCGAAGAATGTAGTTTGAAGCGGCGCTCGCTGACATCGGCTAGGCTCTATCGCCACTGAGATAGGCCCTACCTTTTCCAGTCTTTCGTGGGGATATCAGTTGCTCTGACTTCATAAATCCGCTGTGGTCCCAACGAGATGTATGTGCTTCCTCACTTACCACATCTCAGAGACGTGTGTATTCACATCGCGTAATACGAAAAGCTTCAGTGTAATTTTGGATTAACTGTGCTATTGAGATCGCCCGAAGAAAATGTGAAATTGCTGCAAGCAACGCTTGGGAGGTATATACACATTAAGAAACCAAACCATAAATAGAATCCTACGAACCCCTTAGAAAAACTTTTAAATCATGTTGACAATCGCCACAGCCAATCCCACAACAATCGCACCAAACACGCTTCCCACCCTCGAAGCGCCGCTGGCAACATCGATCCTCTCGTCGGGCAGCTTCAGAGCTGGCACGTAAGGCTGCATCTCGCCCTGCGAAATCTCGCCGCTCCAGCAGTACTTCTGGAAGCACTGGTTGCAGACCTCGGGCACCTCCGTGTTGGTCCTGTACAGCGAGCGCGAAAGCACCGCGCAGCCGACACATGTTGCCCAGTTCTCGTCGAGGGTGCCGTTGCCTTGGGTTGCGCCCTCGTAGCCGTTGGAGACGATGGCGTTGCGCTCGGTGACGTTGTAGTCGGGGTCGAAGGTGGAGACGTTGGAGTTGTAGACGTAGGGCGCGTTGGGGAGGTAGACGATCAAGGGCGGGATGCCGGTGTTCTCGGTGGAGCTGTTGGTTGGGTCGCAGCCGAAGAAGGTTGGGCCAGCGTTCAGGCCAAGGTTCTGGAAGGTGGTGACAGAAGGAATGCTGGGGAACGCGGTGTAGTTTTGAATGGTCTCGAGGGAGCGACGGTAGGTGGCCTGCAGAGAGGCGCCGTTGGGCCAGCCGGTGGCGGAGTTCTCGGTAGGCCAGGTTTCGTTCGTGTCGGCGGAGGAGTCAATGGCGAAGATGACGTCGACGTGGCGGGCCGGCTGGATCAGAGGGTTCAGAGGAATGTTTTGGTTATCCTCACCTCCGTCAACAAGGGTGAGCTGGGTAGAGTTGTGGTTGGGGTTGGTTGCGTTGTTCCACCCGTAGAAGGGGTTTGGGTAGTCGGCGATATCGTCATCGTCGCGTCCAATACGCTCGAGCACTGATGTGAAGACAGACTGAAGAGCATCAGAGAACGGGCCGCTAGACTCCGAGCTGTTCACCAGAAGCAGGCCTTGGTTAAAGAGCGAGCTGCTAGTGCCCATGACGAAGCTGCAGGCGTCGAAGCCGGTGACACACTTGTCGTTGTCGTTAGGAGCACCTGCTGTGAAGTTGGTACCGAGGTACTTCATGGGAGCAAAACCGAAGACGGTGGGATCGTGAGATCCCATCTCCCAGGGATTGAACTCGTAAACGGTCGTGTTGGCAGCGATCAGAAGCTCACCAGGAGCTCTGCCATCGGCGACAATGAGAGGCATGGGCGCCTCAGCATCCTGGAACCACTGCTGGGCGGCGATGCTAGAGAAAGTGTATTCAGGGCCACCGTTCGTGGCGTTGATAAGCTGGTAAGAGAGAGCACGTCCCCAGTAGTCGGTGAAGGTGGTGTCGAAGCCTGCATCGCCTTTGTCATCGACAGAATCTCTGATAGAAACATAGTATCCAACAGAATCAAGAATCTGTATAGATCCTGTCTTAGGGCCTTCGAAGATAGAGTTCTCAAATTGCCATAGAGATGAGCCGTCTCCACCGTAGCCCATGATATCGGAAATGGAAGAGAAGTTGTTGGTGTAAAGAGATCCAACGAGCCAGCTACCACCGGAAAGGCCAGCGAGGTAAGTGGTTGACTGCAGCAAACCACCTAGCTGTCCGGGGCCTGTTGAGTTCTCGGTACGGCTGTCGAAGGCCTGGACGATGCCAGCAGCGTTCAGCATAGCTCTGTATCCACCACCGGATGCCGCAATGGCAATATTGGGCAGGGCGGAGGCATTGTTCGCGTGGTCGTCGATGTACTTGTTGGTGTCCAAGCCAGTGATGTTCAGACGTCCCAGGAACTCGCGCATAGGCTGGACAGTAGCATTTCGGCGGACTGGCAACCATGCAAGCTCCTCATCAGACAAGTCGGTGGCATTGCGAATGGATGGTGTTGTGGAGGGGCACGCATTTGTCTGTGGCACATAGCCGTGCGGCGCGTTGGCTGGCAGCGCGCGTGGGACCAATGCGGCAGCCGCGAGGGCGACATCATCCTGGAGGTTGGGGTGGTGTGCAGGCGAGGCTGTAATGAGGCACCGTTAGCGATTGCGTCTTATCAATCTATCGGTGATGTATGTAGGGTTGGATCAACAACATACCCACAGCCGACCCGAGCACGGCAGCCCCTGAGAGCAGTGAGGCGTGGTACTTCATGGCGAGAGAATGATACTAAGAAAATGGATAATGAACGGACAGCCTACGAAAGCGAGGCAGGAAACGGTTATACTTGAAGTAAAACGGGTGCGAAACTCAGCTGCTGGCCCTGCCCTACAGGTGCCGTAAAGGTTACGGGCTGGAGTGGCAGAGCAATGCGCGCAAGTGGCACTCGGACACGCGCGGATGCTTGTTTATGACGCTCCTACACAAACGGCTGCTCCACCTCAAAACGCTGTGATCTTCACCGCGATCCACAGCATCGCGCCGTGCCTGCCGATCTCCGTTTTTGGACGTGTTTGGATACAACGGAGATCGTGTGGTATGTGGATATATCGTTGTTTAGCCCTGTCACACTGACTGCCCGATACCTAGTGTATGGGCATGTTGAACTGTCTTCTTACAGCCATGTCATCATAGCACTGAAACAGTCTTCGCACCTACCGACGGATTACAAGGAAGCGCACCAAACCTACAAACACAGCCTAGGCAGTAGTCTAACCTTGTCCGCGGTGTTCAGCCTGTCCGCGGCCTTCAGCCCTTCCACAGCTCCCGCTGCGCCACCCGATGCACAAAATCCGTCTTCTCGGGTTCGGAGCTGCGATACCGAGAAAAAGCATACGCCACCTGCATTTTGATGAAAGATCGATTGGCTGTTGAGCAATCTGACGGGAGATAGTCTCCGTGGGTGACGGCATGGGTGTAGAAATGTCACTTCTGCTTTGCTGTCACCCAAAATGTTGTTACAAATCACCTGAGGCTGTAAAAGCGTATTCGGTGCGAATTCTGTGCCATTGGCCAATCTTACGAGACCGAGATGACCGAAACAACCGAGCGACCGAGAAGATCTCTCGCTAACGCAAAGTAGATGTTCAGGTCGCATCCACCTGTCATATTAACGAGTTCAGGCCTCCCCCGTCACCGCTTATGGAGCTGTCGTTTTTCACTGCTCCATACCAAGCGCTTTGTTTTTAGATCAGGATCAGAATCCATGTTCTCAGCAGTAGGCAGTGAAATTTAAGCGTGTGAAGGAAGCACAGCCTTACCAGACCCTTGGCGCTCAGCTGGCATGGATCATTACTCGCTTTCCTGGAGACGTCCACCGGCGAGACCGGACACTCCATCATGAAGTACAAGAGCAGACTTAGTAAGAATCTGATACAACTACCTCAGTACTGATGCTTCCAGGTGCAAGCAACGTGGCCTCTTATGACCACATACACCTGCGGCGCTCCGCCCCTGCTCTACGGTTTTGTGATATCTTTGAAACTCGTGGCAGTCGCAAGCATCAAACATATGCTACATGGATACGCACTCGTATCATGTCCATTGAGAAACATTGCCATCGTGCTGAAGGACTATGTCCTCATATGCGACGACTTCTACATCGAACCACCTATCAACAGTATAACTAACGATAGTCTGACAATGTCCTCATATGATGACCTATAGAAACCACACAGAGTCGCGCTTGTGCTATGGCTTTTGGGCGGTCCTTAGTCCTCTCTGTCCTCATACGGACATCTTTTACAATAAATAATGGTCGTCCTGCCTTCATCCCTCAAATTTCGCGCGATCGCAGAAACACCACACAGAAGGAACGCGCAGCGCTCAAGTATCCCACATTACAAACCAATTTCAAACTACCCGCCGGTCACAATGGCTTCCATCAAAACGCGCATCCTGGTCATCTCCGACACACACGGTGACGACCTAATTCACAAACCCATTACCGGTACATACGACGTAGCCATCCACTGTGGTGACCTGACCGAAGAGTCCAAACTCGACGAGTTCCGAGCGTCACTCAACATGATGCTCTCAGTCCAAGCACCCCTAAAACTTATCATCGCAGGCAACCACGACTTCTCACTGGACACGCCCGTTCTCGAGAACAAACTTGCCGACAACACCACAGCCGAAGACGCCAATCTTGTGAAGCGCACTTACGGCGACTTCGGCGAAGCGCGCGCGCTGTTCGAATCCGACGCAGCCAAAGCCGCTGGTATCAGGTTTCTGGACGAAGGCAACTACACTTTCGACCTAGCGAATGGTGCATCTCTGTCGGTCTACGCTTCTCCTTACACAGCTTCCAAGGCTTGTACCTGGGGTTTCCAGTACCGCCCTTCTGACGATCACCAGTGGGATATCAAGCCAAACACGGACATTGCCATCACGCACTCACCACCTCACGGGGTCTTGGATTACACCGGTTCCAAAACCAGAGCAGGGAGCCCCGGCCTCTTCGCGGCCATTGCCCAAGCAAAGCCTAAGATGCACTGCTTCGGTCACATCCACGAGGCGTGGGGAGCTAAGGTTGTCGGATGGCGCCCCACTGATACTGGCAATACGGAGAGTGAGTATGGATGCGCTCTCCCGACACACTTCACCGCAATCGACAACGATCGCTCAACCCTGATCGAGAGCCTCTCGAGCCTGCGGGTAGGCAAGTTCGACACGCCCGAATCTGCCGCTGGAAAGGCTGCCCGGCGAGAGCGCTACGACGATCAGGGGTGCTGCACTTTCACACAACCCCTCCAGAACGACCAAACCCTGTTTGTCAATGCTACTATCGAAGGGCCTTGTGAGGGTACACAACAGCACCCCTGGATTGTTGAGCTCGATCTCTCAGCATCGGCTTAGCGGAGGAAATTATTCGTTGCGCAGATAGATACGCATGGTAGATGTAGGCTGTTCAATTAAACTTGCTACAGTTTGTCTTTGTCTTGAGCTTTATTTGCAAAAGTGAGGATGGCAGTTCTTTAGTTGAAGATGTATGAATGCCAGTCAGAGGTAGCATCTGTCCCTAATAACAAAGACTTCCAGAACCTTCCGCTGTGCCAGTTGGAAATGCATCTGCATGGCGACCTCCTTGCGCCCTATTTGTACAGTCTACTACAATCTCGACATCGATCGCCTCTCGTGTCAATCGAAACTCACAGCTGGGACATAGTCTGATCCATTGTCCGAACTTGCTCCTCCAAATTTCATTGCCGCAGAAGCAATTCCCTTGAACGCACCCTCCCATCCACGGAATCCAGCAAAGCAACTCGTGCTGCTTGCTTCGGACACTTCAGTGCATTCAGCACCCTCGAGTTATCATCCGTGTTTTCACTCAGTCGAAGACTCGCGCGAGTCGCGCTCCTCTCCTGGATCAGGCATACAGCGTGGGTGCGTCTCGCTGTGTTGGTGGTAATGGCACTTGTCGATGCTGCTCCCATGTTTGTCGTGCAGGGAGTACACATCCTTGACTTTGTTGCCGAAGTTGACATCCCTGAGCCTCAAAAACTCTACCATCACATCTCTGATGAATTCTGGATGGCCAGGTTCGACGTGGACGGACATGTAGAGCGAGCTATTCGTTTCGTACACGCGCTCGTCTCGCATGAGCTTACGCAATGGATTACCATGCGCTGTCGAGTCGTACACGCGACGGACCGTGTCTTCGTCGAAGGGTCTTCCGCCGTTGTCGCTGAAGCGAACCAGCTCATCCATCACGAGATTGGCAGTCTGCATGTCCCGCAGCCGGTCTGCAAGCAAGTACAGATCTGTGAAGATACGGAGGCACTGATCTAGGTACTTTTCGTAATTGCCTCGTGACCTGTACTCCTCCTCGTGTAATGTGGCATGCTCTGCCTCCGAGCAGATGAAGGCGTCGGGTCCAAGCTCTATTGCGATCATGTCATCGCGATCGTCCTCGGGAGCATCAGCATGAATCTGAAGAGCCTCGATGCCGAAGTAGGCGCAGTTGAGATATCTTGAGAAGACCTCGGGTTCTTCATTCTGAAGATCGACTGGTATGTTTGGATCGGCCAGCCATTCGGGCCTACGAGCCGCTTTGAAGAATTCGGAGCGCGAGTTTAGGACGTTGGAGTAGACAGTGAAGATTTGCGAAGAGGGCTCCTTGCCTACCACGACGTCGAATGTGTCTGTAAGATCGTACCTGAGCTGTTAGCATAACTATAGAGATTGCAGTGAGGTTGGTCACTTACTTGGGGCGCTTGGCGGGTGGTGCACCGTCTCCCATGTTAGGCTTCAACGATGGTTCAAGTCGTGGGTCGGTGGCTTGGTCAGGGTATGAGAATAAGATGGTGTGGGTGTGTGGGTGTGTGGCGAATCAGGAAAGTGGATGACGGAGCTGTAACATGCGCAGGCTGAGAAAGACTGGAGATATGTATGTAGAAAAAGGAAAGCAAGGCAGTCGCGCGCGACTGGCGGCGGGAGCGGGAGTGCGACGTGGCGCACGTGACCTATCAAAGTGAAGTGAAAGTTCACACAGTGTGAAAGTGGAAGTGGGAGTGAATTCGCATGTTGAGTCGTATTTTAATCTGAGGACTGGAAGAGGTATCGAATGGTGAAGCAAACTTGAAAGTGAAATGGAAGGGAAAGGAATGTCAATACTTCTTTCTTAGTCTGATTTGTTCTGTCTAATCTGCCAGTGAGATGATGCTATTTCTGAAGCACTCACTGAAGTCATGTCCAATTCTCCGTGTCTCGCGTACTACGATCATACTCCGATGGCCTCAAGCAGAGCCGTGCTGGCCCTTGAGATCTTCTTTCCGCTCTGTGCGTGTTCGTCCGCCGTTTTTGTCAACTTGACGACACGCGGAATTTCTATGAAGTTGCCTTCCAGTTCGACTCCTCTCTCTTCAGGAGTCGGCTCAGAAAGCTCTTGATGGTAGTAATCCTTGGGCCTGCCAGAGACCGCTTGATTGAACCATTTGTTGATGTGTCCGTTGGGATGTTCGCGTCTCAGCCGACAGTACTCAAGGGCCACATCCGCGGTAAAGTCGGGGTGCACGTCGTTGCACACAAGTGCTTCGAGTGAACTAAGAGAAGATTCATGGACGTAGATGTCACGGAATAGCACGCGGAGCTGACTGCCTTCGAGCGACATTTCGTAAGCCTGATCAACCGCTTCGAAGTGAGGGAGCAGGTTCGTTTCGTGGCTGAAACGAATGATCTCGTCAATGACACGATTGGCTCCCACGGGGGTGTCGTACTTGTCGGCTAGGATGTAAACCCCGATCAGGGTCTCGAACGTCTCCTCTCTCTTGCGGCACTTTTCCGGGCTCACTTCATCGCCGTCGGTTGGATGAAGTTGCGATGCAGCGATAGCCTTGTCGGTGTCTCCCTCAAATTCTTTCCAATCGTGAACAGCGAGCAGGAATTTTTCGAACAGCTCGACATCCTCTTCGACAACAGTCGGAGTGTCAGCGGAGGTCCATCGTCCAGATCTAGCAGCGCGGAAGAAGCGAGAGGATTCTTGCAAGGTATTGCCCCAGACGAAGAAGTCGTGGTCTGTGCCGTCGGTGTGGCGGACTTTGATGGTGTATGACCTGGCGGACGATGAATCAGTGTTGGCATTTAGAGTGCCTTCCTGCTCGCTCTCTTGGGCTTGAGTCCACCTACTAAGACCGTGGTATTTCCAGCCGCGTTGTGGGCGCTCATCTGACTCCTCAGACTCGTCTTCAGACTCATCTTCAGACTCACCTGCAGCGATCGCGCGTGAGACTTGCGATTGGCGGACGCGCTTATCCTTGGAGGAAGCCGTCGCGCCACCGTAAGACTTGCCAACCCGCCCTTCAATCGTCTGATGGATCGAAGCTTGGGTTGATTTGGCCTTCTTGGTCGGCCTGTCCTGGTCAGAAGTCAGATTTTCGGCGAATCTCACCTTCCTTCTCGGGTCCACCTGTGTGCGAATGTAGCCTTGCGTTGATCCCATGACTAAGTCTGCTGACTTGCGTCCGTAGGGTTTCAGTCTTGCCATGGCTGTTCTTGCTGATTTGATGTCGGTTGTTTGGGTATGGTACAGAATGTGTTGGTAAGGTGCAGAGGAATTGATGATATGAGGTGCAGAGATAATACCGGAAATTGCGATGCAGTCGGGCTTTTTGTACCTCGCCAACGTGAAACTCCAGCAGGAACATCGCCATGGTCCTGGCCATCAATCGGGTTGTTGGAATTTCGAAGAATGGGTTTGTTAGCACTATACCGCCATTGCACAGAAGATCAAATCTCTTTGTTGAATATTGGTGAGCCGGGTCGGACTGACGTTCTTTGTTCATTGTCGGCCAGAGTCGAGTATCATGGTATCGTTGGCAGCGCATTGCGAGAGTCAAGCTGACTGCTTTGATAGATACAATCTGGTCAAGCAGGTACCTAAGAGACGTTCATTATCTGTTCGTTCCGCGCAGCAACCATAATGGCAGTCAAGTAGATCAGGTACTGTGCTGGCGTGCCCCGGATAGCAGCCGCATTAACATCACCGATGTCCTGAAGTTGAGTGGCCGTCGTTGGCTTATTTTTTCCAGAGATTATCAATATGATCTTAATCTTACACGCTTTCACAAGTCTCAAGGCCTCTCCAGTGATGTCAAGGTATATTGTATTGGCGGTGCTGTACTGCACATCTATAAAACCCTAACTTTAGACCCAAAGAAACTGGAAGATATGTACACACCAACGCGACGGGGTATCTCAGCTGAAACTGCAGCACAATCGAGAGAATGAAATAAGGTCCGGCCTTGCTTTAGTTGCGCCCAATACCGGCCCTCGAAGGCTTTCTCGCCGACGGAGGCGGCACGGCCTCCCTCAGTTGTCCCATGTCCAGAACAAGCGCACCTTTCTGTAGCGCTTTGATATGTGTTATTGAGCCGGGCTCTGTAGAAGTAATGCTGTCCAACCAGGCTTGCTCTTCAGCATCTTCGGCTTGGTTGCTAGTCGTAATAGTGGATTGACTGCTGGCTTCGTCCGGTTTGTTGCGAATGGAGTTGTTTGGTGTCAGGTGAGTGTTTATGGTCACGCCATTGGGGTGTAAGACATCGATCATGCTCCTGGAATCCGCAATGTTAGCTGGCTGAGGGCATGTTTCACACCAACGCATGCAACATACTCGGTAGCCTGCATCGTGATCCGGTTCAGAGCCTCCCTCTCTCTTTCGAGCTCTTCCTCATCCGGCTGTGCCACCTCATCTTCCCCCACAGCACCATATCTCACTGTTTGTGCGTCATCGAGCAACGGGTCGGACTCGTCTACCTGCTAATCGGTACAAGTCAGTCGATCAGGCAGTCTGGATCGCACGTGCGACAGAAGGTTGTCTTGCGTAGGGTGGGACGGACCTCGCGCGAGGGATGGCGGTTCAGGCCGAGGCAGGAGGCGCAGATGCCCATTGGGAATGCGATTGCGGGCCTTTATCTACAGGCTGGTGTCGAGGGCTGAAAGAGCGTGCATAGCGCATGCAGGTACGCGCTCGTGCTTAGCAGGGCATTGACGAGGAAAATATTAAGGAGTGGTGGGTGAAGTGAAGGGAATGTGGTGTGTAGGCTGCTTGCCATGAAACAACTGCATTGACGTCGCCGGTGGCAGGGATGGAGTAAGTTTGGTCATCATAGTCACGTGATATCAATTGGCTTCTTCAGGTTTCTTGGCAGCACCTATCAACGCGACGCGACATCCCTCTCTTCATCCCAACATGTTACCCGGTACACCATCTTTTACTTCACTCCCGTATCCAGCACGATGGTATCGCACCCTCCAACACGATTCTCTTTCTTCAAACATATGGTCAATGCGTCTCTACTTTGAAACTTGGGAAGCACATCTCGATCGTTTGCCCGTAGCATCAGTACACGCGACAAAGTTAACATGAGAAACCAACCCAGGGCTATCATATTCACCTTGAGAGCATAGAAAATACATTACTCATCACATGCGATGTTGATCATCCTGAAGAACACCATCGATGTTGGAGTGGCGAGTCGCGTTTTCACGCCACCTACATTCCATCACGCGTACCAATTAACTGCCTCTTTGGGAAGTGGTAGACACAAAAATGAGATCGCGCTGCAAGGTACTGTGCGCTGCTGATAGGCTGACTTGACTCACTGTGGCATTCCAGCAAGGGAGGCCGGAGATGTTCGCTGATTCTGCATACCAATTCTACCCAGGGAATGGAAACACCCACAGCTTCTCTAGATAATCCTGGTAAGTGACGTTGCTTCGGTGCATATGGCGGGTAAAGAACTCTCGTCTACTCGCAAGGCCCACAGATCCTCACGAAGGAGCGTTGCACATCTCGTACTCGGCCAACCCATTCCGTATGCCGCCTCCACCTCTGAAACTGCATCGAAGACCAGCCTCTGCAAGGCAGGTACGCAGCAAGCTGTCAAGGTGGCTAGTATGAACACTTAGATTGGCAATCGTTACAGCTACATTTACCTTATATAACACTCCAACGCCCCTGGCCAGCAATCGATCATCAGACATCTGCAACTACATACAACTAACAGCATCAATCATTCGCTTACTACCACACTTCGCCTGCTTGAGCTTCCAACTTTAGCTCCTCGTTCGCTAGCTCGAGGCGCTTCGCCATGAAGTCCTTCGTTGCAGTGGCCTTGTGCCTCTCGCTCATTAGCTCCTTTGCCTTTGCCCGCATTCCGCATTCTTACCGTCAGCTCCAGGAGAGGGACGATGAGTTGCAGTCACCCAATGGCCTTCTTGACTGGTTCAGTCGAATTCTCAAACGTCAGCAAAAGCGCCAGCAAGATATTTGCTATCAGGATGATTTCTACGCCTTCGTGAACAACAGCACATTCGGTCAGAACACCTGCAAGGCTCTTGGTATCAGCTACCCCAACCGCACCGTTGTGGAAGAATTCACTCCCGTTGTGTGAGTCTGCCATCGAATCGTGACTTGGCCTTGAAACTGACTTGTGCAGCACTGTCACCCGTGTGAGGACAGATGTCGAGACCGACAACGTCCTCGTCCGGACTACACCAGTGACATATGAAACTCTCACCGTGACGCAAGTCCAAAATGGCAAGCGTGACGCACAGATCACACCCATGCCACGCGACGTTGCACACATGCAGAAGAGCGACTACATCAACATGTTCCGCAGACAGGCGGATAACTCAACAGAATTGCCTCCAGACAACGTCATTGCTGAGTCCCTCAGTAGTGCATGTTCTTGCCAGGCTTACATTGGTACCACCGTGACCGAGACCTACACGAACCAGCCCAACGTGAGTAAATATCAGCTGCAACGATGTGTATGTACTGACGTCTCCAGTTCTTGACGCTTCTTGGGTTCGCAAAGACTGTCACAACCGTGTACACCACTCGCTTTGACAGGGAGATCACATCCACCGTTACTGTCACCGAATCTATCGAGTCGACTCCAACTGCTGTCAGCTCCAGCGGCGACCTGCCTGCCCCTGAGACCAACACTACCGCCGACGCTGGCACGGAGGGTAGCATGTACGTACAGACTACAGGCGTCTCCCAGGGAACCCCAAGCTTCCCAGAGGCAACAGCTACCGACAGCACAACTGCACCCGTTGCGGATCCCACTGCGCCACCATTCACTTGCCCGGAGGACAACGGCAGGACTATCAGTCAGATGTTGGGTACCGAGAGATTCGACTACGATGTGTACTGCGACAAGGACTTGCCAAGCTCTTCCGACACTGATATCCCACTCGAACTTTCTTACGACAGCTTTGCTCAGTGTGTTGCTGCTTGCTCTCTGTCCAATGCGCAATTCCCCGGCGGCCCGCCAGTTTGCCAGGGTATTGCATACTTTGAGGCTTCTGGAAGTAACTGCATTTTGAAATCTGCTGCAAACGCAACTGACAGCATCGCGGCACCTGGAGTCGACATCGCTGTCCTCAAGCGCATCGCCGTTGGTGTCGATGATGAGAACACCGACGGAACCAGCACTGAGACCGTGACACCCGATGAGCCGGTTCCCACCTACAACGCCGCAGATCTCGGATCCATGCTTAGCACTATAATGGGAGAATCCACTACTTCGGTACCAATATACCCACCTGCCATCATCACTGGACGCCCTGCCATGGAGGGTGTCACGGCCTACTCGACGTACATTTCTGACGGCCAGACATACTCGACTGGTTCTGCTTTCTCCACATACGTCTCCGGCAATGGCAGTTGGTACTCTGCTTATTACTACACATGGTCTCTTGCTTGGACCAAGGCGCAAACGATCTACGCAGCTGGCGAGACCCTGATTCCCGTCGTGGTCAACAATACCGCAGTCACCGAAGATCACAATGGCGGTAACGGTGAATACAGTGTAATCTCTTTCACCAACACTACTACAATCACATACCAAACGAACCAGACCATCTACGACACGACAGAGCTTATTGGGAACAACACCTACGATGCTAACGGCACACAAATCTTTGAGACTACTACTACCTCTTTTTACACGTACACTCTGGCGGCTGAAGGCGCCAACGGAGGCAACGGTGGCGGTGACGCGGGCGTCATCACATCTACAGCCGTTTCTCAGTTTTCTACCCAGAGCATCATATACAGCTCTGGCGCTACTGGTGGATCATTTGGAGGCGAAGCATCTGGTGGTCAATCCGGAGGCCAAGCCTCTGGTCAAGTCGTTCAGACTCCGGGTCCAACTCTTACCTCCACGGCTGCATTCACCATTCAGACAGTCGCTTTGAGCTCTGGCGGCCTGGCAGGTGGCGAAGGAGGCGAAGGAGGTGGAGCGGCTGGCTCGACTGTGCCAGAGGTCGGCGTCACTTCTACCATTACTTCTGCCTTCAGCACACAGATCGTCATCAGCAGCGCAGGCAACACAGCAGGCGGTGAAGGTGGAGAGGGCAACGGTGGCCAAGGTTCGGTTGTACCGGTGACCATTGGCAGCTCTGTTATCCTTGTCACAGGTGGCACGGCCTACAGTACCGGCTATGTGATTTCTGGTGGAAGCCAGGTCAATGGTACTTCAGGGGCCACTGGCGCCGTAGGATCTGGTGCTGTTGAAACAAACGGTCCAATCACGAGCACCATTACCGATGCAACAGTCATCCTCAGCACTGGTGGTACAGGTGGATTCTTCAGCACTGGCGGCCAAGGCTCTGGAGCCGGTGGTCAGACTTCTGGTGCGACCAGTACCTCTAGCGCAGGCTTCTCAAACAGATCTGACCTGAGGTCTGGCACCGAGTCAGACTCAACATCATTCCCTGCGACCGAGACTTTGCCTTCAATCACCGGTCCAGCACCATACCCGCCTGAGTCAACTGTCTCTAGCGGCATCATCACATCGCTCAACGTGTCGCTCCCAGTTCCTACCGGCACTCCTTCCGGATCCTTTAGTAATACTGGAAATCTTCGCTCTGGAACTGAGGGTCTTACTTCCAGCTTTGGCACTGGCTTGATACCCTACCCACCACTTTCCACTGGCCCAAGCAGTGGAGTGCTTCCGCCATCGAACTCTTCGCTGCCAGTTGCCACAGGCACTTCTCCGGTCTCTTTCTCTTTCTCTAACTCTGAAGGGCCCCGATCTGGCACCACAAGCATTCCTCCGGTCTCATTGCCCTCACCCATCACAGTGGAATTCCCGTCCGGCACTGGTCCAGTTCCATACCCGCCAATCGTTCAGACCTTGAGCTTCCCGTCCGGCACTGGCCCGATTCCGTACCCACCACTTTCGACTGCCCCGAGTGCTTCGATTCCGACGTACAACTCCTCGCTGCCCGTTCCCACTGGCACATCGCCACCTACGAATGTGACTCTGCCAGTTCCCACCGGCACCGGATCTTCTTCTGGGTCGTTCTCTTTCTCCCAGAGCGGCAGACCGCGGTCAGGGACTGAAAGCACCAGCACTCAAATCGTCACCAGTCGCCCGCCAGTGATCCAGACTCTCCCATATGGTCCGTTGTCTACTCCCTCAGGCACTGGATCATCCATTGCGTTGAGTACTGGCGGTACATTTAACTCAACATTCCCGCCTTTCCCGACAGGTACCGCCCCTCCAGCAACATCGTGCCCGCCGCAGACGATCAGTACGACCACCATATGGGCGGTCACAACAATGTTCTACTGTACTGATAAATGTCCTCCTGGCTCAAACGGTGGCTACGGTGCTGGAGGATTCGGAGGATTTGGAGATGGCAAATACCAAGGTCCTCAATCCTTCGGTCCACCCGCAGCGATCTTCGCGCCAACCCTCGTTGGCAACCCAAACCCTCCGCCGACTTCCCCAGCCGAGACCAGCGGCTAACCAAGCAGCACTTGTTACGATTTTACGACGACACAAAGATGGAATTTTTAAGTGTTCTTTTATGATATGGTTGGCAGATTGTGCAGGATATAATGCATGCAGGTCCATGTTTTCCTATCGCTAGCGGCGTTCATAGACTATAATGAAACTTGTTCTCATACACGAATGCTTCAACTTCTTGGTGTTCGATTTAGTTGTTGAGTCTGCTTGCAATAATCCTCCTCGCTAAGCGGTGCGCGTCATGGAATGATGATATCTCGACATCAAATACACTCGTGCAGAACGATCTCGTTTTCTTGTGACATATGACTCTTTCAAATCCGGCTTTTTACATGTATTCGTATGTACATGTCCTGATGTGATTGAACCGCCAAAGTTCATGTTTTGAAATAGACATTTGATGTCGCCCCAACCCTAACCCTGGACATCGTGCTTCATCTTGCTGTTTGTCTTTCCTGCCGTCCAAAGAAATGTGAATGAATAACTTACGGTACTCAGAAGATACTGCAATACTCCTGCTATGTGTCTCGTTTTGAAAAGGCTGCATTGTCATTCGTATAGGCGTTGTGGTCGCTTCGAGAGAACGATCGCGCTGGCTCCGGAATTCGAAGACATGAAACACAATATCTTTTCGACCCACGAGACGACGGTGCAACTTCTCAATACCTTCAACAACATCATCATGCAATGCAATGACAAAGCTCACCCCCACGCTCCTCGCCACCCGAAACAATCGCCCCATCGTCAAAGCACCATAATGTTGTCGCTTCCATAAATCCAGCCACTCAAACGCCCTGTTTGCCGCCGGATCCATAAAGCCCCTGAAACCGGATTGGCTGGTTTTGACATCCGCCCTTTTCGCAACGCAAAACCTCGGTCGGCAAGGAGAAAAATGAAGAGACTTTTCTGGTAAGAGTGAGAGAAGCGTGTACGTTCGTGAAATCGTATCGAATTATCTGAAACCGGGTCCACTGCCAGACTGCCTGCATAAGCGGCCGCCCCCATAGTGGCCCCAAGGAAATAAAAAACCAACACCATCCAAAACCCTAGACTGGACCGAGAAGTAATGGAAAATCGACACTAGTCTGTAGCCACTGGACGTCAATGTCTTTAATTCCAAAAGTCAAGCAATCTTTCCGGATCGTCGGAAACCGAAAACAAGAAACACACCAGTGGTCAACGGCGAGAGTTCCCAACCCTCGAGTAGCGCTCGTTCTTCTCCCTGGTGAGTAGGTCGATCTCGTTCTCAAGCGCCTTGATGTCGCTGGCGGCCTTCTCGATCGACGCCTTGTAGCGGTGCTGGTCCTTGAGCCAGCGGGCTTTGTCTTCGATGTGCTTCAAGCGGCGGCGCTGCTTCGCTTCGATCTTGAGGCAGGCCTTGCACTTGTCCGGCAGCGGGTGGGCTTGCCAGATCATTTTCATGCCACAGGTCTCGCCGGTGCGGTACTCGGCTTGACAGTGCTGCTTGAAGTTGCCCCACTTCCAGTCGCGGCATGCGTGGACGTATTGCTCGTAGAAGCACATGGTGATGGTGGTCTGGGCGGTGTGTCAGCTTTGTTGTTAGCGTCGAGGGTGAGGAGGGATCTTCGTACTGGTTTGGTATGTGTGGGGGTATGGGGCTGTTGTGGAGGAGAATTGATTGGGATGTGAGGCTTCTGTTGATGTTAGGTCAGTCATCGGATGTCTTGATGTCGTGAGGGGTGACGATGTCTGGTCATGGCCTCGCCTTGTTGGCGGCCTTGTCGTTGGCATTGATGTGGGTTGATGGACGATCATGGGACGAAAGACATACTAGTGTAGGATCTGAGGAGAGTTTTTGTGGAAGCTCAATGGTTTGGAAGAGGCTGTTGCTGCTGCTGCTGATGCTGCTGATGGTGGGAGAAGAGAAGATGGTTCCTCCATACCTCTTGACCGATATTTATACCATTTCCTGAGACCTCATGCCCTCATGCCAACGCATCGTCAACATCCAGCTCCATCCCATCCACGCGGCCGTCGGCCCACCCTCCACTTCACTCCACCGATACCTCGCGTGCATCGAGCCAACAGGATGTTGCGGAGACAACGGTACCCTCCGTTTCGAGCTTAGATTGCCATCGACGGCAAATGTAATGCCACCCAAGCGTCGCCGGCGACGCCTAGCCCGCACCCTTGATATTGATCCTGGTGCGATCAACACCTTCGTGGCTGCGTCTCCGCCTATTGTTGCTGACCCTGAGTGTACGTGCTGATGTGCTTGCTCCTCTTCTTCGATCCACCGAGCCGGTCTAGCTTGCTGACTTGAGTTCGATGGTGTGGGACGGCGGAGGTATATTGAGGTAGGAGGTGAAGTGAAGCTCAAGTCACGTGCTAGCTTTGTGCTGCGTATGCACGGCTCATGTGTCCTTCCCAAAGCAGTGTATGCTACTGGACATCCCGGAGGTTCGTTTCGTGCCTCAAGAAATTGTTAGAGAACCATTGACACGTCCGACTTCGGCCAACAGCATGACTGACTCTGTACGCATTAAACAACGAGTGTCGGCCTGAGGCACATCTTTGCATGTGGCAAGATGATCTTTCAGCAGGCTACCGAGGGTTGCATTCCACCCCTGCGAGCGTTCGGCGATGTGCGTCCGATGTTGCTACGAGCGATGATGACCATCGCGTATAGTTTCGATCGTTCGGCCATCGACAGTACCGAACCATTGACACAGGCTCCCTAGTCCACACCAGGCAAGCAGGCAGCCGGAAGGCTCATGCCGTGAGTGTATGGCACCATGGCCATGACCAGCATAGTCCAGAGCCTTGCCCGCCAGTGAACATGTCGGCGAGATGCAGAGGCAGGCATGTCAGACCACCCGTAGGGTCGAGACGATCCATCATTGGGGTCGGTAGAGTCTGCTCGTGCAGACGGGACGCGTGGAACTGCCCGCTCATTTTCGCTCATGTGACAGTCTCCCGTCTGTGGCTACTGCAGTACGCCGTGGAAGGGTCGATTCAACCACTGGATCGCCCGCATGGCCATGCATGAGTGGTTAGGTCAACGGGGATACGAACAGGCCCGAGGAAGAGACGCAGCCTGGGCAAGCCCCATCCGGCAGGATCCTTCTCGGTCTCGATAGATGACTGCGCTAGATTTGAAGTGGCCTTCTCCGCTCTGTGACGTGGCAGACGTAGTATGGTGGGCTGGAAAAAGCCTATCTGTCCGTTCAAATGGATGAGGGTCAGCACTTCGTTAGCCCTCAAAACATGTGTACACACCAAACCGCCCACATTAGCTCCCTCTTACTGCTGCGTACCGCCTTCCGCTCACCGGTCTGCTTTCATGCTCTCTGATTCGACTTGAGAGGACTTCTGGAAGGTTTCAAGATGCTCCAGACCACGTGGGGTGGGAGCATGAAGTTACGCCAAACGCTTCAAACGGCGAATGGACATATATGCACGACACTTTGACCAAGCAACTCAGACGAGCTCGGGAACAACCACACTAAGCGTGTCCAGCTGCATCTCGCGACCCTCTCGACGGCAAACAGAGCAACGCTCAGCCATTGAGGTTCGATCGCCTAAATTGCGGTGCATATGTAGTTTCAAAGAGGCTGGGAGATTGGCGCACTGACGTCGCCTGCGCGAGCGTAGCATCAGCAGGCGCGGCGGCTGCAATGGGTACTTTGAGCGTCATAACTGCGCAGCAAAGGGTCGCTGACAATTCCTGTATGACACGGGCACCCAAATCGGACGGCTGCAAGTGTGAAAATGATCCATCTGCATGCTTTGTTGCGGTGTTTCATTTTGTGACGATGGAAGCTACGCTTTAGCTGACGTCGAATTTTACCTCCTGCAAGTGCGTGCCAGCACCTGTGCTCACGGTCATGTGAATGTCGGGCGACGCTGGGTCACGGCAAACGAGCGGGCCTTGCTCCGCCCACACATCAAGTGCATGTCTGCTGAGGGCAGAGAAGTGCGAGTCGGTGGAGCCACGCTCGAGGGTTTATTGGTGCGCTGGCGCGCCGATATGCAAGCCAAAAGAGTTTAGTTTGGCAAAGGCGGAGCTCGTGCATTGGTTCAGCCTGTGTTCCCGTGCAGTACAAGGTACCGGGCTCGCACGTGTACGTGCAGCACTCTGCTACGCCTGTTTCGAAGTGTTCCAGAGAGGCGGGTGGGTGATGTAGGAGATCGTGTCAAGGATGCTCGGATGGCGGCTGCTCGCATGTCCGTTTCTCTTACTATAACGTCTCCGCAAGTGTGTTGTTCCCTTGGCAGCCTAGACCTGAGAAAGCCCGAACTGTCGTATCTAGCAGCTTGACTACTGCCCAGTGCTTCCCGATAGCCGGTGTAATGTGGATGCGAGGATAGTATTGAGTTCCTCGTCTCTTCGCGCCACCAGTGCACTGTGGGTTCCAGGTGGCAGAAGTCTCAGAATCCATTGGGTGCGCAGACATAGCTATCAGGCGGCTCCATCAATTTCTAGCGCTCATGCTAAAAGCGCATCATATCGAAACGGTGTCGATACACTTGTGTGTCGACCAAAAGACGTCCTCCACTGCGTCAAAGCGCCTGGCTCTAAGCCTGCGCGCGCTGTGGCGCCAAACTCTCACACATGGCATTCCGGCGCTTGCACTGGTTGCCGGGGTTCGGGGGCTCCACTCGCGTGACGTTACCTCCACGTTCACCGACTTCACGACTCCATCCTTCACGGTCTGCTTCGCTAACCTCTTGGGCTTCTTCAGCCTTGAGTGCACAGACAACGGTCGCGATGTCGGTCCAGATCATATCGAACTTCGTGTCCCTGCCCGCGGAATTGCTGCTTCGGATCCTGTACTTTGTGGATGTGCCAGACCTATTGGCAACTTCCCGAGTAGGCAAGCAAACAACATGCATAATGGCGCGATGCAACTAACGGAGCGCATAGACATGCCGCCATCTTCGTATGCTTTCGCTTGATCCATTACTTCATCGCCTGCGGCTCAGATATTCTCATGAACGCGTGGAGTACCTGCTGCCCCGAAGACCAGCGATACAGACGATATCACCGCCAGTCGCTGGCATCTACTTGACACGTACTCATATCGCAGCTCGCCGACTGCACTGGTCTCTTGTCAGCATCCGTCTGAATCGTTGCCTCTCGCGCCGACCCAAGCTCGACTCCTTGGTCTCTGCCAACATACTGCCGAAGGAATGCTGCAAGATCGACCGGCACTCGGGCAACTTCGTGTGGGGTATTGGTGTTGCCGGGCCACTGGTGCAGAGTAGGCGTCGCTTAGAACGGGAAAGACTGAAAGAAGGTTTGCGGGTACGTCTAGAGAAGAAGGCCAACGCTATTCGGGAAAGAAGGCGCGAGGGTGCAGGTGTCGGCATCCTAATTTGGCGCTTCAGTAAGAGACTCAAGCTGGGCAATGCTGTTGAGAAGCATGCCATCGCTGGTGGAGAGGAAACTCCCAGAAGAGAAAAGGTCGCAGGCCTCAGACGCTTCTGGGAAGGACTTGGTGGCGCTAGCAATCCTGACGGCTGACCCAAGCGGCTGGTGCTGGGTCGACAAATGTTGTAGAAGCAGAGTGCCTGGCGTCGTTCATACGGTCGACGATCTTCAAGCACCACCGAATTTTCTCATCGTGAGTGCAGATGACCAGATCCTGCACCTCGACTGCAGCGTGTAAGATAGCCGGGTCTCCAAATGGAGGGTCAAATTAGTGGTAGAGTGTGAACCTTGCTCCCTCAGTATTATGTTTTCGCGGCTGACGGCAGATCAACTTGTCACGTAGGAATCAGGCCATAGTGGTGGTAAGGGCAATGGAAGTCGCGAGACGACGAACGAGGAAGGCGCGGCCGAGCGGTAGTCAACACAAGCTTACTTCAACGTCACTTCATCGCTACCCCTACCAGTCCTTACCAGCTTCATCTCTCACACAGCACTGGAATCAAATTTAGAGTGACGGCTTTATGACTATTCCACTCTATTATACATGCTCCATGTGGCTCCGGCGTACTCGCGCCATAATGTGATCCCTTTGCCCTGTCAAACGCCTGTTCGCCCGCTTGTGTCGCCACAACCCATTTCGTCTCATCATAAATCATCCAAACGCCTCTAGCAGAGCGACGCCGCACATCTAGGCAAGGTCGTTTGCAGAAGCGGGCTTGTGAGCAACGCCGTTGCTCTCGCCGGGCTTCTTGTCCTTGCCCTTTCCGCTGCTGCCTGCGCTCGCAGCACCGTCCTCGTCGTACAGGTTGTTGGCCTCGATGTATTGTACAACAGGCTCGGGGACTAGGTAGCGAATTGACATATCTCTGCGGCGGAACAGGCGGATCTTAGTCGATGAGATGTCGTTCTGCACAAGCTGCTGGATGACCCAGATGTTGTCCTTCCATTGTTGTAATGAAGACAGAGCCTCGTCGATGTCTGTGCCCATGCGCTGTAAAAGCTGTTAGTGTCAAATTGCGGGCAAAAATGATAGCTTGGCAGCTTACCTCAACAATGAATGCTCCGAAGTTCTTCAGAATGTAGTCGATATCCTTCGGCGCCCAAACACCAGGCGTGCTCATCGTCTGAATCAGATCCGCGCCAGCCAACAGTGCGATCCTGCACTTCTTCCTTCCATTGGGTGTCTCCACACCATCCAACACGCCGTTGATCTCGTGCTCAAAGTGGTCCAGCACCTTGGCAGTCTCCAAGTACTCTCCGTGAAGTGCCTCCCAAGGATCGACCGAGATCCAGCTGCTTTGTCCGACCGCAGACGAGCACATGTTGATCCTGTGCTCCGCCTTGACCAGGCCCGTCTTCTTGTATGCGTCGCCGACACAGGAGAGGTACGCGCCAACGACCTCAAAGTTGGAATTGAAACGCGCGTAATCGGCGGCCATTTCGAACATGCGCAGGTGCAGGAAGGTGATTGGCGAAAAAGAACCGCAAGCAATCAGGACCAGAGGCGTGCGTTCGCTGTCTTCGATTCTGCGCCTGAGGCGGCTTGTTGGGAATTCGTACTCATCCATAGTCATATCACCGCGGACGTCGTCGGACATTTTTGTGGAGAGTGGTTGAGGTTTGGGGTTCAAAGGTAGGAGGTTTCGCAAGACTGGTTTATCGGAGTAGTGATGCCTAGAGAGTGCGGAAACGTGGCCTTGTGCCGTCAATGTAGGCAAACAAGCTGTGAATGTCCGCCTGAAAGGATGCGACGTGCGACAGGGCTGCGCAAGGCGTGCGACCGCGGGTATCGGGCGGAGAGGCAGGGTGGCGGTTGTGGTGGGCTGTGTTGGTGGACGTCGAGCTTTTGGGGGTTGTGGTGAGATTGATTACGAGGCTGCAAGTGGGCAGATGTGTGAGCGCCGTAGTCGGATATTACAAACAAACCCCTGCAGGACGGCGGATGTCACGGACGGATGTTGCTTTTGGGATGCAGAGCGGAGTCAGAGAGGGTCTTTGGCTTTACGTGCTTGGTGTGCCGCGGGGGCGAGCTCGCAATTAGCGATAAGAAGATCACGTGAGCATGTGGACCATTATGGTAGTTGCCAACCGCAAAGGATGCACATTCAAAGGCCGACCATGCCCAGGGCCAAATGATACTGGCTTCACTCCTACATGAGAAACACCTTTTTTCTGTCGGGTATACAGCAGCTATGAAACGTGCATCCGGTATTAATAATCGCGCCGCAGGAACGATCGAGTGCGGGGCTGCTCTGCTCTCGCTCTCCACGTCATTGTGCTTCTGAAGAAGTGGCAGGTGTGCCTCGGGCAATGCGATGGACAAAAGACGCCCAATGCCACTTTTTGTGAGACGAAATCCTCACTGACGAGCTCATGTTCAAATCCGCCACAGCAGCAAAACACCGTCTTGCCACCCTCTCAACACAGCTATCAAACCCTCGAACCTTCACAACCTCTCCCATCATAGCCGCCAAGATGACCGACCCATCCAAGTACAAGTTTAACCACTCCATGCTGCGAGTCAAGGACCCGAGAGCTAGTCTGGCCTTTTACAAGCACCTCGGCATGTCCGTCGTCGAGCAAAAGAAGTTCCCCGACAACAAGTTCGACCTCTACTTCCTGGCCTACGACTCGCCCAAGGCCGCCTCGCACGGCAACCACTGGAGCGACCGCGAGGGCATCATCGAGCTCACCCACAACTACGGCACCGAGGATGACCCCAACTACAAGGTGGCCAACGGCAACAAGGAGCCCGGCAAGGGCTTCGGCCACGTGTGCGTCAGCGTCGACAACATCCAGGCCGCGTGCAAGCGCATCGCGGACGCGGGCTACAAGTTCCAGAAGAGGCTTGAGGACGGCAGGATGAGGAGCATTGCGTTCGCGCTGGACCCGGATGAGTACTGGGTGGAGATCATTGCGCAGAACCCGGTTAGTGAGACCGAGAATGTGACTACCACTGATGTGGGCACCTACCGCATGAACCACACCATGATCCGTGTCAAGGACAAGGACGTCTCGGTCAAGTTCTACGAGGAGGTCATGGGAATGAACCTTAAGCGCGTTTCTGAGAACAAGGATGCTCAGTTCAACTTGTACTTCCTTGGCTACGGCGCGCCCGCTCCTGAGCAGAGCGCCAATGGCGTGAACCCGGTTGCAGACCGCGAGGGTCTGCTGGAGCTGACTTGGAACTACGGCACCGAGAAGGAGGAAGGTCAGGTCTACCACAACGGCAACACTGAGCCTCAAGGTTTCGGCCACATTTGCGTTTCTGTCGACAACCTAGATGCTGCCTGCAAGAGGTTCGAGGAGAAGGGTGTGCAGTGGAAGAAGAGGTTGACAGACGGCAGGATGAAGAACGTTGCGTTCGTCCTTGGTGAGTTGAGCCACGCGTGTTCTGATCTGGGTCCACGTTTACTGACGGTCCTTCACAGACCCCGACAACTACTGGATCGAAGTGATCCAGAACGAGGCGCACGGCAAGCCTCCTGGCGACTACTAGGAAGCAAACATGCACATGTCTCGCGCATAGCCAAAATAATGTTACCATGGACATATAAACCAAGCTTGTCGATCACAAATGACTGCTATGATTACTACTCCTAATGAACGTGACTGTCCATGCCAAAAGAAATTCCGTATAAAATGCAACGCGTCCGTGATATCATCTCAATACAGCAACACACCACTTCATGCTAACCAAAATACTCTCACAAGAACGCAGCAAGCCCAAGAGAAGCCACAGTCAAAACAGCGGCCAAAACGCTTGCTCCAAATCCTGCATTGGCACCACCATCAAACGGCGCGGACTGGTCGCTCGTACCGTTCGTGCCATTCTCTCCTCCACTCGTGAAAGCAGCTTGTTTCGTGACAACGGGGTACTGATAGCTTCCATCAAGCAACGCCTCCTCAGCTCCGTACCACCTCAACAACGCACTCATGTTTCCACCTCCCGGCGGTCCCGGCAGCCAGTTGCTGGTCCAGTTCGCTGGTGGTGCTACATCAGCTGGCTGTATCAAGATTTGGAACACGCCGTCTTCGGTTCCGTCACTATCATACACTCGAGCGCCGGACGGGTAGGTGAGATTGCTCCTGTCACCCAAGGCGTAGACATTCTGCGGGGTGTCGATGAAGTAGTTGTCCGCGCCATACGCGGTGAGACTCCAGAACCCGGCGGTTTTGAGCGGCGGCTTGCCGGAGAAAGTGTAGATGTAGCTCTCGTCGGGGCCCAGGTTGAGGTTCGGGGCTCCGGCGAGGGCAGTCTGCTCGCCGGATGAGTTGCTCCAGCTGGGGTAGACTGCGTTTGGGGCTTTGAGCATGAGATAGCCTGAGGAGGCGATAGCGGCACGAATACCATAGTTCGTGCCAAAGTCACCTGTCTTGTTGGTTTGTAGTGTTGTCCAGCCGTTGTTAAGTGTGGTCAGGGCGGAGCTGGTGTCAGATGCTGCTGTTTTTAGAGCAGATGTGTTGGCGGCAGAGAGGTCGGCGTCAGTCGCTCCATACGTGCCACTGACGATGCCCGCCTCGGCGAGAGTGGCGTCCACACGCTCGGCATCTTCAGTATCTTCCGGTGCATTCGAAGGAGCGAACTGAGCAAGGAGGTTCAGAACATGCTCAGCCGGCGTAGAGTTGCCCAAGTTCCAATTGAACATGCTTAACGAAGTGCCGCTCAGTGATCGGTTCTCTTTCGGCACGCCTTCGACTTTGGTGGCGTCTTGGTGAGCATGAACGGCATCGAGATTGGTGGCGTTCACCAGCCAGCGTATCAGCAGAATGCCGTGTAGACTTGGCGAGTTTATGTAGTTCACATCATTTCCAGACATGTCCTTCGCAGCTTCCACGCCAGAGTCTGTTCGGCGGATGCGAAGTCGGTATTCGCCTGCACCAGCGCTGTTGCCTGTGCCGATATTGGCCCAGTTGTCACCGTACGGGTCGTAGAAGGAGAAAAGACAGAAGTCGCCATCCGGGATATCCGGTACAGTGATAGCGAGATCATCCTGGCTGAGGTCGTAGATCACGTTGCCGTATAGCGTGTCAGCATTTGGCTTCACGACCTGCCTGGCGGTTGCGTTCGAAAGGGTACGGGCGTAGGCGAGTTCGTTCACGCCGAATTGCTGCACGCGATCTGCACTCGCTTTCTGGAAGGCGAGGAGCGGATAACCGTAGAGGAGAGCGAATTCTGTCGCATCTTGCGACGAGGTGTTCTGAGCTGACGTGCTGGCAGTGGCGTACAACAGCACGGCAGCCCAAGAGGGCAGTAGTGAGCGCATTTTCCCGTGGGAGTGTTTCCAGGGTGTTTAGTGTGGAAAGGTATTGTGGAAGAGAGATACAGCCATGCTGCGAAGTCTCATTCTGGTTGCCTATACCAAGACGTGTAGTCCGGGTTACGTGACAAGCTATAATACGAGGTGGTAATGCAGATCGGCCCCTGAAAAGGCAGGTGCGCTTAAACACGACTTGAGACATAACAGTCTCGCTGCCTCAGCGCCAAGTGTAACGTTCTTGAGTATGTCATGTAGTACTAAATATACTATTGGTCAGGAATCTAGAGCTGATAGGATCATGTAGGAGTGGATGCCCTGGAAGAGGTGGCCCGGGAATATGCAGCCCCTGACAATGTTTTAAATATCAACGTCAAGAGGAAATAGACAAAAAGAACATGGTTAAATAACCAACGTACGTTGGGTATCAGGAACATCGAGCGATTATAGATACACAATTGAGAGCTTCAAGTTCAGTTAGAGTATCGATAGTTTGTTCCGTATCTTTGTAGCTACGCTTGAGTAATGATCATGCTCGGGTAATAATACTTAAGCAATGATGCTTGTCCCAGGCTGTGGGAGTGAGCTTTGCAGCCCTCTCGACCGTGCAGCCCATGCAGGGAACTCGCATCACATTGTATCAGAGAAGTTCCACCATTCCATATCGTAACACCATGTTCCGTGATCTTGCTAATATTTCTCTCCATTTTGTTGGCCAAGCCAGTCACGAACATTCCCATAAACCATAGTTGTAGCATCGCAAGCCAGTGATGATCCTCAGCCTGAGCTTTTCACCAGCTACTCGCCGGCTGATGTGTCTGGCCGAATGTTCTCAAACAACACACTCCTTGTCGTCGTAGCACTCGTACTCGCCAGACTGAAGAAGTCCCGACTCACGAACCGCGAGGGCAGGCCTCGAAATGGCGCACAGGAATACGAGCAAGATCAAGGCAAGGGCAATGCAGTTAGCCGGCTCGAACAGAGAGAGATCTCCGTTTTCGAAGCGTTGCCAGTATGCGGCCGGGGTCTCGACTGCCACAGAGTAGAAGGCGATGCCGGCCACACCCAAGATCAGGAGCAGGGCGCCTTGCCAGTCTACGCACTGCTGCGTGGCACTCACAATGCTGGATAAGAGTTTGCCTGTCGCGAACAGAACATGCTGGGCGAGCTCCTTGAGGTTGTTGAATGTGATCTTGAGCAGTTTGAGGATGCTTGCAGTCGCAAGTGCCAGAATGGGCCAGCCGCCGAGACATAAGAAGAGAAGGAATGTTGCGGCCACGATGAAGCCGCCGAAATACCAAGCCGCGACTGACAGACTACCAGGTAGCCCACTAAAGATCGCAAAGAAGGCTGAGACGTGGTGCGTGTATGCCAAAACCTGAGAGTCCAAAGCTGCCAAAGATTCTCTGGTGTCGTTGATAGCGGATTTCAGCTCCACATGTTCATCCCGTAATTGCTTCGCGTTGCTGGTCACGTCGCTGAGGAGTCCGTTGACTGTTGTAGCCTCTTCGCCGAGGCTGACTAGTTGAAGTTGGAGTTGCTGTGCAGATTGGACCAACTCTTGTAACTCGACGGCAGCCTCCTGACCAGTGTTGCCCGCGTTGAAGAGAACTTGCTGGATCTGCTGTGACAACATCTCCAGCTGGAACTGCGTGTGCACACGAGCGTCCTCGACGGCTCCCGCATGAGCGAGCGCGATGTCGGTGTTATGCTGTAGCGCCGTATCTTTCATCGTCGACAGCATCCTCTCGATCATGTCGTTGCCCTTCACCTCAAGATCCTCAAGCGCCGCAATGGATCGGGCAATGCGGACTTGGAGCTGAACCTCGGCGTTCTCCATTGCAGCTTGCAATGAAACCAGAGCATCGTTCGACATCTGCTGGTACGCCTCGTGGTTCTTCAGAGTGTCGTGAGTAAGTTGGAAGAGCTGGTTGGTGAGGAACTGGATTGCTTCCTCTTGCTGATGCAAGATCTCGTTGTGGGAGCGGAGAGCGTCGCCTTGAAGCACCAAATTCTCGAACAAAGCTCCGACCCTCTGCAACATCTCATCTCTCTCGATGTCGCCACGGACAGCAGGACACCACTGGTTGGCGCTTTGTTTGGCGTTGGAGTAGCTTGACCATGTCTGAGGACTCTTCATCAGGGCAGCCACACAGCGGTCGCGGTCGCGCCTGGTAGCCTGGTCGTAGTCCGGGTAGCGAGGGATAGGCTTCTCGCGAACGTAACCGAACCAACCCTTCTTTTTGGTGTTCGATTTGGTCGGAACGAAGGATGCACACTCAGAAGGAACGAGGGATTGATCGTCGGAGTCGGAGAGCTCGCAGATAGCGAGGCGGGTGGCGAACAGACTCTTCTCCTCATCAAGTGTTTTCTCGGTCGTGTCCGGAGCCTCGCCGTCACTCTTGAAAGTAGCACATGTGTAAATGAGTGCAGAAGAAGCCATTTTGTTGCAAGAGGGGGCGGTTTCAAGCTCCTGGAGCTTTCGAATTGCAGTCTGCAAGGTGGAGTCGACCTTTGAGTCCGGGCCAAGGAAGCGGTCGTAGTTCAAGCCGTTGTGGAAGGCGGAGTCAGTAAAGTTCACGAGTTCTGGAAAGATCGTTAGCTTGTCGCTTGAGAAGTGCTATTGGAATACTCTACCGTTGACGGCAGCGCCACTGTTGGCGAAGACCTGCACCACCAAGGCCAGGGCAATGCCCAGGAGCAATGCCACACGCACTATTGTGACACCGTCTCAGAAGAAGGGGGATTGTTGAATCGTCAGTGTATGATAAGATGTTTGTCGAAGGTGTACCAGATCAGTCCAGTGTTGCTCGCAGTCTGTCAGGGCCCGGGATGATGGAATGTATGTTACGAGATCACGCTCATGGTGGAAGGGGGAGGTGGTTTATATGTCTGCTCGTGAGACTACTCGCAAGGCAGTCTTGCACGCAAACACCGTGAACACGTGAGTGCAGGTAGATCAATTGACGTTCAAAGATCTGTACGAGTCTTGCATGCGAACACTGTGAACACGTGAGTGCACGTGTAGATCAATCGTAGTTCATAGATCTGTACGGCTCACTTGCACCATTGATACCAGGATGGCGGTCTAAACCTCGCACACGTGAATGCTGATCAACAGGCGGTGAAGCAGATGGCTCGCAGCATGTGGGATGCGCATCTTTTGTTTGTCGCGTGAATGTCGAAGTCCGTCTGTCAGGCCGAAGAAAGACGAAGGCGGAGATCAGAGGTGTAGTTGAAGTTCGCGCGCAGGCGTGAAGTTTGGTGCGGAAGGAAACCCGCTGGAGGCCGGGGATCTCGACGCGGAGGTGCATTTGGACTTTTGAAGCCTCACATGCAATTGACAATTGAACAATTGCAACGCCGACACCGCCTCCGATCTTCAGGCGCTAATTCAATACAACAATCACCTTCGCTTCACTGCACGGAAATCAGGTGTCAGCAATGTTCGCCTCTGGACCCTCCACCACCGCCGTGAGGCAATGCGTCCGCTCCTTTTCTACCACCAGACTTTGCCGCTCGAAGATTGGCAGCGCGCCGCTCTCATTACCTCAGGAGGTCAAATTCAGCATTCTCCCTCAGACCGTGGTCAAAACAGGACGGGGCGTCAGCAGAGATGGACAGGGCAGCATTGTTGAGATCTCAGGACCTCTGGGCACGATGAAGATGGACATTCCCGCATACATGAGCATTGAAGCGAATGAGGAGAACAGGACGCGGACACTGAGCATTTTGGACGCCAATGACAGGAAGCAAAGAGAGATGTGGGGTGAGTTGGTTTTGTTTGCACGTGATGCGCGTGCTTGCGCAGAGAAGAAGCGGTGTGCTAACAGACCTCAAAGGAACCGTCAGAGCATACCTCGCAAATCACATTCTCGGAGTGAGTGAAGGCCACGCAGCCATTCTGCGGCTCGTGGGTGTCGGATACCGTGCAACAGTCGAGAAGACCGCCGTCACCAAGAGCCCACAGTACGAAGGCCAGCAGTTCGTGTCATTGAAGGTTGGATACTCACATCCCATTGAGTTGGGCATTCCCAAGGGCGTGAAAGCAAGCACACCTCAGCCCACAAGATTACTGCTGGAGGGTCCTGAGAAGGAGGTTCTCATGCAGTTCGCTGCGGAGATCAGGGAGTGGAGACGACCGGAGCCTTACAAGGGCAAGGGTATCTTCGTGAACGGAGAGACGATCAAGCTCAAGGCGAAGAAGATCAAATAGTGGTTTGCATTGGTGGCGATGTATTATACTTGTACAATTTGTTCAAAGCATATTGGGCGCTCTGCCGGAGGAGTGGAGCGGATCAATGGAATACCCAGCATTTTATCTACTTATTCTTCCAGACCTTGCTCTCTCAGGTCGGCACAATAGCAGGGACATTGTGCTCCAAAGCTATAGCGAATGGCTACCAAAGACAATCGAGGCACGTGGTCTTCACCGGCCCCTAAGCCAACCGTCACGAACAATTGATTGCAGCATCTGAATATCTATTATCTCACAATGATAGTTACATCACGTGATCTAGCCTTCAGTTTCATTGCTGCAGCCTGTGCACAGCACAGCCGTTGCAAAACCATGTGACCACTCCTGGGACCACGCTTTTGGCTCTAAAGACATTGGACAGATATGTAATGGTGAGCATGTTTGCGAGCCGTTGTGCGCAAGTTTGCGGTAATTGAGAATGCTATATAAATGTGGACCGGTGTTCAGTCCAATCTTTGATCACCTTTACGATTCACCCACCCTTGAACAACATCATCGATTTCTTTCAAAGATCACAGATTGATCACTGAGCTTCTTTTGTCAGGAGTGACGAGGAGAGCGCCGTCCCGGATCGAGGTATTCACCATACTCATTACAGACGCGTTCAAATCACACGAAACATGCCACACCATGAGTACTGGGAAGGTGAAAACTCCGAACATCTTGAACCCCAAACATAGTCTTATTAATGGTAACCGCTCCAATGCTATAGAAAAAGAAAGGACAATGCATCATTAAAGTCCGTCACACCGTAAAATAGCCAGGGTCGGTCGGCTTGCTGTCAACAGCCAACTCGCCCAGCACTCGTTATCGAGGAAAGAAGAGAAAAGTGAAAAGACTGAGAAGCCGAAAAAGCATCCTCAAGACAAACTGGCGCGCGCACTCAAGCGCTCGGCGCCTTATCATCGGCGCCCTCAGCGATGCCCCTGCCGCAGGCATCGAAACCCCTGGCCGTGCCGTAGATGCCCTCCTGCCTGCCGCACTGCAGGTCACGCTTCTCGTCAAGTGCCTGGTCGTTCATGTAGCATTGGAAGTAAGGGGTTGATCCGCCGTAGTCGCTGAACATCTGCTGCACGTAGAGGAACTTGCACGAGGGCTCTTGCGAGCAGATTTCCTGGCAGGCCTTGTCGGCTTCGCAGTCCTCGGTGATGGTGTTGGCGAGGGCTTCGGCTCGGCCGGCGTACATGTTTGAGCAGCCGGCTTTGGGGCCGAAGTTGGGGGCGTAGGTGGGAGCGGCGAGGGAGACGGTCTTGGTTTCGGTGATGGTCTTGACGCTGCTGACGGAGATGGTCACGGCCGGGAGGCATGTTGTTTCGGTGACTGTTGCTCTGTCGATGAATTCTGCGGTAGTGGTGGGTGCGAGGCCGACGAAAGAGGTTGTAGTGGCGGCGATGTAGCTCGTGACGTAGACGGTGGAGATTGAAGTAGGAGCAGCAATGTTCAAGCATGAGCAAGCACCTGCGAGGGTTGCGTTGTTGAAAGAGGAGAGCGATTCAAGCCCGTTGGCAATGCAAGCAGAATTTGCGGCTTGACGCTTCTGACGCTGGCCAGTCGCGCTGGCACTGGGCGTGGTGTATGTCGTGATAGTCGATGTGATGCATGTTGTAGAGATAGCAGGGACGTATGAAGTCGCTTCCGCAGGTCTAAGGTTTTGTCAGTCATGTCAAATGCAAGCTGGTTAAAGAAAACGTACAGGGTCACGGTGGTCGTCCAGGTCTCTCTAACGTTTGTAGAGCTGATGGTCACTTGTGCCTCAACCTTGGGTTTCGCACGAGATGCCTCAGTCACTTCGGCGAGTACGGAGGTGGTGCTAGTGACGGTGAAAGTCACGGCTGGAACTCGAGATGAACACTCGCTGGCGGCAGCGGTGTTCGATGCCAGGCATCCTAGTCCACGGAAAGGAGATGCTTCACAAGCGTTGACGTTGACGACAGTGCTGGCACTCGCAATGGCGCCAGAAGCGGAACTGGCACTTGCTTCAAAGGAGAATTCCACAGACTGAGCAGAGACAGATGAAAGAGCGAATGCGCCGAGGGCGAGGATAGTCTGGGCTAGCATTGTTACCGGGCAAGTTCAAGAATGCAGAGATGTCCAGGTAGTATGTCGATATTGAAAGTAGTGGTCCTGCCGATGTGAGATGACGTGCCCAGCGCCTATAGTTCAGTAAAAAGAATGAAATTGCCTAAGGAGGCAGGGTGTATGGGCTAGTGAGAAGAACAGTGAGTAGAGAAGGCAAGCAGGTCGATCAGGAAGAGGCAGGCTGGCTGGAGGGTCTCATATCAACTCGCCCGGGGTTCGAGACGAACGTTGTGACGACGAGCGCAGGATTAACCCAAGATAGCTCAGCCGGGTTTGACGATGGTGGATGGCTGAGGCTAGGAGGTACCAGCTATCCTTTAGTCTTCGGGATGCCCTCGCACGCGGCCCAGACGGCCAGGCCATTCCTCGAACTGGCACGAGCCCGCAGAGAGATTGAGAGGTGCGAATGGAGGGCGATCATGGCCATCTGTGCTGAGTGGCTGAAACGCCGGACGAGGCTACCTCTACCGTTGGCAACTCAGCTCTGCCTGTCTTCCCCAGTAAGCATTTCTGTATATGGATGAAGAAGATAGACGACCACGAGTATGCATGCCACGGGTCAGATGTGGGTACAGCATGCTCGTCTGCCGTCCGGATGTGCGATGATGCTCATGTAGAGAAGGGGCGAAGACAATGGGCGTTGCCGTGACGAGAAAACCAACGTCCACACCAGGCGACCACGTGAAACATCCAGAGCGCTTGGGAGTTCGAAGGCATGACGCTGGCGAGGCCATCGCCGCCATGGTCACCGGGAGGTCGTGGGGAGTGGGCGTCTGTTGTGTGCTGCTTGCGGCCCTCCGCCCCTCGATGCGATCAGGGGCGACGGCTCGGACGTCAGGGATTCTCCGCACCGGATCTTCAGCCAGCCCACGCCTACTTCTCGTACCTGTCCATCTCTCTTAATTTTACTGTATTGCGTAGTGGCAGTGCTTTTCATTCAGAGCATCTGCACTTCCATCCGTCCTTAAGAGCACGCTGTTTAGTGTGTAGCTCACCAACGTTTTTGCAGTCTTCAGACGTTTTTTCCAACGCCATCGGAATTGCAAGCAATCTTGTCTCAGACGCCGGCCTCCCAAGCAACGTTGAGTATAAGCGTCAAACACCCACTCCACCAATGAGAAGCCTTACGTGCCTGGGTTAAACTGGTCAACAGAGCAGAGGCGGGTAACAAGGGTTCATCACCAGTGTGCACTTCTAGGTTCGGGCCACCGTTCATCATCATCACACAGCAGTATGATACTTCTTATGGCCAGTTCGATGCCTGGCTATACCGCAGTGCAACGCGTGGCGCGGGTCGTGCCATGACTGCATGATTGTCGCGAGATCGTGCCTATTTCTTGCGCATCATTCGGGTCATCATGTTGTGCGACAGGCGACACATGGCCAGCCAGCCTCCACTGTATTGGCGCGCCACATCATACGACCAATGAGAGGCGCTGTTTCGCGCGCACAACGGCACAATCAGGCCATGTTCAGCCCTCATTATTCTCGTGAACTTCTCGCAGCACAGCCCTGGAAGAGAGGAGTAGCTTTACTGGGGCATCTTCATGTTTATGATCACCTCGATGGTCTTCCTTGCCCAATATCTGCAGAGTGAGACTTCAGGGGCCAGCGCGGATGTCGTTTATGATCGACAGCAGCTCTTGTCACCGCGTACCTGCCTGTGGGAGTCTGGATGCAAGTCTTTCGACACCAATATAGATGGCACGCCGTACCTCGGATCCTGCCGTCCGACGACACTCGACAGCGCCTGTTCTATCAAAAGGACTCTGTTCGAGCAACGCAAGCCTTACCGTTGGACTTTATGAACTCAAGTACATTTTGAGCTTCGTGATTGTACGCAACTCGCTGTTCGGTCTGGCCAAGCCTCAACACCAGACGATCGCCTCTAACTTAGAAAGACCATGACTCAGAACCAGCGCTTTTGCGGAGGGGGAGATCTAGGGATCAGAGATCATACTGGCATGTTGTCGTCAGCTAACGAACATCGGAAGTCAAAATGTATCCGTTAGCGCTGGCGCATAGGAACTCACTCGCACCTTTACTGGCAAGTTCCAGGTACCTGGATATCCGGGCTGATCTTCATTTCATTTCGCGGAGGAGGTCGATTTTATTTGAGCAAGTAGACAGATATAGCTGATGCCAGCTCCACAACAAGAGGGCGAAGCGGTTCCAATCCTCCAAGGTCGCATACACTTGCTATGCCCATGTTGCACCTGACGGCGACCTTGCGAGCAGTCTTCAACTCTCATTTCCCAACAAGAACACAAACAACAACAATGCCAGCGAAAGAATTCGCAACAAAAGGCAAAAACATTTCACTGCCCAAAAAGCCTCCGGATGAGCGGACGTGGTCGGAGTGTTCCCAGCTCAGAGCCTGTTCTGCATGCAGCGACGACAAGCCCGGAGCCGACACTGTACGCACACCATCGTGAAGAAGTGACTAAGCCAAGTGCACTCCTCACATACTCCAGCACCGCGGGTAAAGACCCATTGTTCGTGAGCACAGTTGTGGCGCTCGCGCAGGTGCTCCATTTCCTGTGCGACGCGATCTGCACGCTGGTCAGGCGCTTCAGCTGCTGGTGGCGGTTCACGACCGACGACCTCCTCTGCGCGGGCCTCGAGACGTTCTTCGTCCCATTGAGGGCAAGCACACGTCTTCCAATTCGCCCCGCAAAGGTAGCAGAACTCATGACGGCAGGCGCATCTGTAAGCGGTTAGCGATTGCTCTAATGGTCAATGACAGATGTACATACGTGATGTGATAACATCCGAAAGCGAGGTCGATGATGCTCCTGCACCTAGCGCATCTCTGCCAGCCGCGATCCGAAGCGAGAACGAGTATCTGTTGCAGAGCTGCATCAGCCGGACAGTCGCCTTCGTGTCTGGCCGCCTTGCACATGGTGCAAGTTGCTTGGTTGCATGCAGGGCAAGTAGCGACATCGTTCGTGGTGTGGTCAGCTCCGATGAACACTGAGCAGCTCGCGTCGAAACAGTAGGTTCGGTTGCCGACGTGCGTGTCCAGCTCCTCCTTCTTGTTCGCAAAGTCTGTAGCAAGCCTCTCATTGATCACTGCTCTGACGTCGTCCCAGGGCATCTCGCGTCGGCAGCATCTTGGCGGATACAAAGTCTCGTCCGTCATTGACGCCCTGTGAAGGTGCTCGAGACACGCGACGCAGTAATGGTGACTGCAAGGCGCTTGCCATACCCCTTCCTCAATGAAAAGGCCCTCGCATGATACGCATTCGATGTTGGCGGGTCCAGGAGCAGCAGCCGCCACTGCAATAGCTTCGGCGAGTTGGGTTTCCTCGCTTTCGAAGCGGCGGACGGCTTGATATTGCAGCAACTCTTCAGTGAAGGCCTGGCCGACTGCAGCGCTGCCTGGCGATGGCGGGTCACCACCACTGTCCTGTTGGGTAATGGAGGCTACGTCTTCAAATTGTAAAGCTAAGATGAGGTCAAGTGTCGCCTCGTCTAATTCGTCGAGTGCTGCCTGCGTCGCCGACATCGTGTGTATGTGTGCGCTGCGGTAGGGGTCTGGTCTGGAGGGTCGATTGGTCGGTGGGGCAAGAGGTTCAAGAGCTGGGTTTGTTGTTCAAAATTGGTGTGGTGGTCAGTCTGGGATTTGCGAAGAATCGGGAGTTTTGGGTGTGAGAAGTTTCGGCTACGCTGACTTCCTATGCAGTACAGGACAAGGGCGACAAGTGAAAGGCAGCCTGCAGTTCGGGTAAGTTTCCAGCAGCGACCCAGACATCAATCAAGACGACTTGCTGCTCGTTTCAATGCGAAGATAATCCCGAATAAGTACATACATGGTTACCATCTAGCTGTAGTCCGAGACATGATAAGACTGCACTACCATGGTCATATGCTGCTGCTCATAATTGTCAAGACGCTCACGCGTTTTCACTGATCATCCTTTCAAAAGGCATTGTTTGTCGCTTACATTGATGCCCATGCCTCAACGCTTAAGGCGCATGGAAAACACCCTTGTCTCATATCACATGGTGGAAGGCATCAAGAACCTACCCTGCCATTAGAAGCATTGTTTGCCTCATACGTGAAAAATGTCATATCCATCTTCGCGACCATTCACAAACGGTTAAGCGCACAACGACGGCAGGCTCTCATCTGACACGTCCGACACTCCATGAGAAACACCGGCATGTCACCACCACAGTGTTCGCAGTCTCCCGCACCATGGACGAAGCGCCATCCCTCGTGGTTGCGATCCCGGTGGCCAAGCTGAGGCTCAGCAACGCGCACCGGAGCTGCTCGAGTGACAGCGTTTCTGTTTCCATTCGGAGGGGCAACTGGCGGGTCCGCGTCGACCTGATCCTCATTCTCGTGTACGAGGACAAGGGCATTTATTTGCGCGATCATGTCGAGTACTGGGATGTTATTGGGGATCTGGAGCAGTCCTTGAAGAACCGCGTCGTCCAGGATGGCTTGCTGCACGTCCATAAGGTCAAGAGGGTTCTCTTCGCAGGTGCAGGTGTACCAGCGTAGCCCGCAAATGTAGCAGAAGTCGTGTCCGCAATAGCAACTGTAATTTCTTCTCGTCAGCGTGATTTCTAAGTGGTTCTGGTGCAGATGGCTTACGTTATGTGATTGCATCCCTCAATCAGTTCAATCATTTGCCCACATTCCTGACACCGCTGCCATTTCTCCTCTCTAGCAACCTTCAGGATCGCTTGCACTGACGGGTCTGATGGACAATCTCCTGCATGTGAAGCGCTCTTACACTTCACACATGTGAGCTTCTCGCAAGCAGGGCACGTAGCAACTGCGGTATCGGCAGCAATGTGACAGGCGCCGATGAAAGTCGAGCAAGCCGGATCCGAGCAATAAATCCTATTCTGGGTATCCAGCTCCTCTCTTTTACCCTCGAAGTCGCTTACCAGTCCCCCGGAAACGAGTCCCTGCACTTCACTCCATGGCATGATCTGCTGGCAGCATCTGGGCGGGTAGAGTATCTCATCCTCCAAGCAGAGCCGGAAGAGCTGCTCGAGACAATCGACGCAGTAGATATGTTGACATGGTGCCTGCCAGGTATTCTTTGGCGACACGTGATCGTTGCAAGCTGCGCACTGAAGGTCGTGTGGCGTCGTCGTGCTGTCCTCGTGAGTTTTGTTGCTGGCGCCGACATGGTGATTCTCGGGTGTGTTGGCTTGCTGGACGGGCGTGACATTGACGGCCAGACGAACTTTCGCAGTGCCTGATGCCGTGCACTCTTCCGTAGAAAAAGACATGTCGACTTGGTTTGCGCTGGTGTCGGTCTGTGGCGGTGCTCTACTGGTGAGTGGCGAGTAGGCGTGAGGGTCTGAAGCTCTGCGATCACAAGTCGCCCGACAAACGGGAGGAGGCAAGTTAGCAGTGAAGACAGTCGCTTGCCTCACTTTTTTGCACGCTGTTGAAGTATCGGAATTTCCCAGTCTTCTTTCCTTACGAGGCACCACACCATGGCCCAAGTAGGGCAAATCACCACACAAATGATTCATTCGACACGCTCATTCTGAGTGCTGAGCTGTACACCTGCTTCGGCAAGTCTTCCTACCATCAACTGCGGTCACGGCACAATTCAGATCTGATAGCACTAGTTAGTCAGCAGGGGCAGAGAGGCGAAAGAGTCGAGCTTACGATGTTCCAAGACCGCCTTGAGACAAGCATACAGTATGAATCCCCAACGTCAACCGTGGTGAGCATCTCATGACACCGCAGACTGAACCATTCTGAGCTGCATTCAGTATACGTACGCTAGAAGTTGAATGAGATCATGCCGCAATTTGCTCGGATTGGATGGCTACTTGCATAATGGTTCAGACAACCTGTTTCAAACCCGCACGTCTGGGACCTTTCGTTCGTCTTGCGCGCTCGTCGCCTCCCTTTGACCGGCGCAACATCTCCTTCTCACTTCCAGCCCATCCCTTACTTAAATCAACAAGATGGGTTCGGCGCATTCTTTTCCAAACACAGCTACGCACAGCGGATCGACCACTGCTAGACCAGGGCAAACACCAACCAGAACACCACCTCATCCAGTTCCAAGCATGGACGACGCTACACTTCGATTTGTCGTCGCCTTCGAGCTCGAAGAGGCGCGGTCACTCAAAGACGAATCCAACGGCACGTCCGACTCCGCGATGGCACGTCGCATCGCGATTGACCAGCTGCTCTCGTGCCGGGCCATCAACCAGATCGGAGAGACGACAGACGCCGAACTTGCTCTTGCCATGGCTCCATTGCCGTCAGCAACCGATACTTGCACCTGTTGCGAAGACCCGCTCGCCATGAACAAGGCTTGGCAGGCGCCTTGCAAGCACTGGTATTGTTCTGACTGCCTCGAAACGCTGATCCAGGCCACCATGAATGACGAGACGCTGTACCCTCCTCGTTGCTGTGTCGTCCTGCCCTGGCAAGAGATCAAGTTGTTTCTTCCGGAAGACCTGGTGGCCAGCTTTGAGAATAAGAAGAGAGAATTCGACACTCCAGCGAGTGAGCGCTTGTACTGCGCTCAGCCAGCATGCTCGCACTTCCTCGACAGCAGAGCGACTCCTGCCCGGAGCGTGATGTGCTCACTTTGCCATTCCGAAACATGCAGCGCGTGCAGAGCCGCATCTCACGCCGGACCCTGCCCAGTAGATCCCAACGAGGCGGAACAGCAGACCCGCCAGCTAGCCAACGAGCAAGGCTGGCAAAGCTGTCAGCGATGCAATCAGATTGTCGACTTGATTCCTGGCGGCTGCAACCACATGACCTGCCGATGCGGGCATCAGTTCTGCTACGTCTGCGGCGAACGATGGAAGACGTGCCGCTGTGAAATTCTGGCCATTGGAAACGCAGGAAACGGCATAGGTCAGGAGGTCCTCGCTGCACAGGAGAGATACGTAGAAGCGCTCCAGGTAGTTGTGGAACGCTTGGGACAGCTTCGTGAAGCTGAAAGAGTGCTCGTACAGGCGGTGAGGGATTTGTTGGGAGCCATTGCGGCTAGGTTAGCGCAGTAGAGGGAGTGCGTTTGGAGAGTTCAAGGCGCCATTGGATGTTGCAGATATAGCGCACTGCTGAAGGATGAATGAACCGGACCGGATTAATTAATTAATTGGCATTATCACCGTGTCTCCTTGGCTCTAGTTGCAGTCGATATCATTGTAAGAGTTGTTGTCGATGCGGTATTTTGTTTCGAATCGATAGTTTTCTTACCCATATACGATCAGCGAGCTCCAAAAGTCCAGTCGTCGAATTCTTCGTCATCATCATCATCATCTTCATCGTCCACCTCGCCATTGGTCTCAGGTTCTTGCTCCGCCTGGATCGGATGCACAATCTGATTTACACTGCCTCTGCCATCTGCGCCAACCACGGCCGTCCTTGCACCTCCTATAGCCTGGTCCATCTTGCCTGCTCTCAACATTTCTCTCTTCTCCCTCAGCTTCTTCACTCTGTTCTCCAGCGTCTGCATCTCTGCGAACTCCTCCTCCAATGCCCTGGCAGCTTCCTCTTTCTCCTCTTCCAATTCTATGTCGCGCCGACTGCGTTGCGCAGATTGTTCTTCTCGCGCCTGAGCAGCAATATCCTCAGCAGTTTGCGCCGGCGCAGCGATTGTGTTGCTCACAACGGCATCGTTCGCCCTTGTTTCGCGCTCGAGAGCAGCGAGATCTGCTTCCAGCGCGTCCATCTCGGCCTGATGGTCTTTTGCCGTTTGCTCTGGTGCTGGCACAGGCGCAGGCAGAGCTTCTGCTGACGTTCGTTGTGTGGGAGCAGCGGCTTTGACGTCGGACGCTTTCACTCGTTTCCGGTCCTCCCCATCGCTTCCTTCTTCGTCCGCAGGACTGTCGGCCTTTCTCTTCTTGCCGTTATTCGTCTCTGCTTTGCGCGCGACTGCAGCATCTTGTTCTCGGCTAAGGCGCAAGGTATGACCGGTCGAATGTAAATGCGCGCCCCAGGCTGCTTCGGATTTGATTGGAATTTCGCAGAGGTTGCACAGAAGACTGCCGGTCGAGGTGTACGAGGCGTGTGGGTGTGCGACTCGACGCTCTTTGCGAGCGGCGCGTAGAAGGGCGCGTGGATCGTCGGCCATGTTGGTGATATTTGATGTTGTGTGGAAAGTGTAGTTGTGTCCAAATGTCCTAATACAGTAGCGCGACAAGGATTGGTGGAGGACGCGAAGTGGAATGAATTGATGTCACCAGCCTGCAGGCTGTAGGGCTGAGCCGGACTGACTAAGGCAGCAGCGCGCCTTCTTCACACCCGGAGCGCCTCGCGTTTCTCCCTAACAAACAGTTACTTTCCAACAACCACTACCTTCTGTCTGCACTGCAAGCGTCATGCAGACACGATGTATCTGCTCTTCTCATCTTTCTTCTTGGTGCAATGTGAGTGGCATTGACATTTGAAATTTCGAAAGCTAGCTTAACAACAACGTTCAAGGAGCTACAACAAGACATTGTCTCGAATGCATCTTCCAGGTCGACCGTCGGACATAGCAAAGTGTCTTTGCAGCTGCTCGAATACAACTGACACCGTCAGCAACCAGAGAGGCCGCGTCCTGCTGCACATTCAACTGCTATAAAGACACTTTGTGCAGTGGTTGGGCATTATTTACTTGTGCCCGGGCAAGTTCTCAAAAGCGAGCGAACTAGGCATATGTTCTACATTATAAAGATATCGTTGAGTGCAAAGAGAAGCAAGAAGTCCAGATGGCAATGTCTGAAATCTTGAACGACAAGCTTGTTCGACACTACTGTAGAAGGAGATTACTGATCGTGCATTCAGTCACGTGCCTTAGCCGTGATGTTGCGCCGCAGTAATATACAGCAGTTACCAATGCCTGTTTCAAAAAGTGTTCGTTATCCTGCTTGCCAAGAGCGCAGTGATCCACTTCGGACTTGGCTCGCTGTCTTCCTGAGCAGTTTCTCCTTTTCACTTTACTAGTTGTTAGGGGCACGTCACTATACATGATTCAAACACTGATGCCATCGAAACACAGAAAGCTCCTCTGTCGATCCTCAACGGCCCGGGCAAGGGTTGTCGCGCAGCTTAGAGAAATTCCAACCGATCCCGCGGCAGTCGAACGCCCGCACCCCGTGGCAGAAGTCGACAACGAAACAATTACACAAAACAAGAGCGACTGGAAGCGCGTTGCGGCATGGAAACTCCAGAAGCCGAATTTCCATCATTGTTGTTGATGTTGCCACATGGACTTGTACGATTACTGGATCGCAGCAGGCCGTTGTAGGCCTGCGAGACTGTTATGAAAATGGTTCCCTAGTTGGCATTCGAACATCCACTTATGATGTGGATGATCATTCTTCCACTAGATCCTCCGATGGTGTGCTTTGGCCAATGCCAGCGCACTTGTTGAGCTTACTCCATTGAAGTCTTCCCTTGTTCGGTAGCCTGCCTCCAACGACAAGGTAATTCATGCTTGCCCTAACTCGAAGGAGGATGCGCATGCTACCCGAAGTGTAGCCAAACACCTCCAAGCAACCCAAGCAACCCAAGAGGCTCGCGCTCCTGACATTGCCGCATGCTAAGTGGATCCCGAAGCAACCACAAGGGACGCGAAGAAAGCATATCACTCAGCGTGTGCATTAACGTGATACTCAATACTTGTAGCTCCACTCGGCAGTTGTCCGTCACGCTGCACGTCTAACAACAGCCCAAGAGATTGATACTGAACAGAAGAGTTGCGCTTGCGCGTCAGGCGGTGAAACGCCGATGTAGACCTTTCACAGCATATAAAGTAGATGCGTCTGCTCCCTGGAGAACTGTCTGTTAAACCTCATTGACATTCACAGCTTCGGATCGTCCACACTTGTTCATCACCATGGTCTTCCCTTCCTCGCTGTTTGCTCTTGGGCTCCTTGTAGCTCCAGGCGTTCTTGGTCATCCCGGACACGACATCCGCGAAGAAGCAGCTGAACGCAGAGAGTTCTTGAAGCGCAGCCCAAACACTGTTCGATCATGCATTCCGCAGCTCGAACGTCGGGGCTACCAAGCGGCAGCACTCGAGCGCCGACAGCAGATGGCTCATGAAGCCCGTGTCAAGAGAGGATTGGCTGACCGACCGCTTGTGAGACGCGACTTCAAAGAAAGCCTCGAAACCGACCACGAATCGACCTCCGATGTCACACTCGGTTCGGACGAGCGACTTCTGTTCGCCGACAACTCTACCTGCCTACTGCAGCCTGAAGTTACCCAGGGCCCCTACTACGTCGACGGCGAATTGATCCGCAGCGACATCAGCGAGGACCAAATTGGTGTCCCTCTCTACTTGGACATCCAGCTGGTTGACACTTCCAACTGTCTCCCTGTCCCAGCTGTTTTCATGGACATCTGGCACTGTAACTCGACTGGAGTGTACAGTGGTGTCACTGCTAAGAGCAATGGCAACGGCAACGATACATCCAACCTCGAAGCGACTTTCCTCCGTGGTATCCAGCAGACCGATGTCAACGGTGTCGCTCAGTTCGAATCCATTTTCCCGGGCCACTACACTGGCCGTGCCACCCACATCCACGTGCTCGCACACAACACCAACGACACCACGATCCGTACCAACGGCACTCTCTTGAGCGGCAACTTCACCGCCCACGCATCCCACTCCGGTCAGATCTTCTTTGACCAGGATCTCATCAGCCAAGTCGAAGCCACCGCTTCATACAAGGACAACCAACAGGTCCTCACCACTAATGCCGAGGACTACCTCTTCTTCGAGGAGGCAGCTGGCATGGATCCTGTCATGGAGTATGTCCTCCTTGGAGACGACATTACCGACGGAATCATGGCCTGGATCAGCATTGGTATCGATCCTACCACTGACAACGACGTCGTCGCCGCAGCCGCCGTGTACTCAGACAGCGGTGAGATGAACCCGAACCCGCCGCCTCGCCTGGGCCTCACTACTCCCGAAGAGCACGAAATTCAATCGTCCCTCAAGGCCAACGCACCCAAGAGCACTTCTGCTGCTTGAAAAGAGACCCACCACCAGGACTTGAGTACAAGTCCAAGAAACAGGATGGCAATAGCATGAATGCAAGCTCATGTCCCTGGTGCTGTCCATTGTGCTGTACATATACAAGGGGGTAATCTCCTAGCCATCGTTCATTCCGACCATAGGCAGAATAGATAGACGGCGCACCCAGCATCCATACTCAACATCAATAGAGAGAGTACACGAACATCCATATGAATAATTTCGAATTGCTTTGCTGAGTATGCCCGAAATGTGCTCGGGTCAAATGAAGTATTAGCCAATGCAGCCTTAAGCAAAAGTTTTGGGGTTGAGCGACATACCATGCTGCGTTAGTCAATTGTGTATAGACAAGTTGAATATCGTTGCACTAACCAGTGTTGAGCATTACTTCGTGCTCCGCTTTCTGGGAAAGTGCGAATTCGATAACGAGCATCCTTCGCCTCACCCTTCGTCTCATCCTTCATGACGTTGCGTGGGCAGCGCTCGGGCAAATCTGGTTGGTCAACAGCGACAACACCGGAGCGCTGCCGTGTCAACTCGAAAATTAACCGTGGGTAAATTATCACGGTGCGAACACACTATGAATTCAACACCCAGAAATCCCCAAATTAGGATCGAAGAAACACTAGCTGAGGTTCTCGAGCAACGCTACAGCGGCAGACTCCGACGCGCTGCACTAGGAGGACGAGTCGAAGACGTGGAAGCCTTATTACGAAGAGGTGCAGACGTCAATTACGTGAGACCGAGCATCCCCGGCTACGTGATACTGGACCCAAATGATACGCCTCTTCACGCTGCTGCTGAAAATGGTCAGAAAGCGGTCGTGGACGTTCTGATTGCTGCTGGTGCCGATGTGAATCAGCGAACAGTGCTCGAGCACAGCGGTCGCACCACAGAAGACTCAGCTCCTGTCCATAGGGCTGTCAAGAGTGGGCATGAAGATGTTCTGGAAGCGCTGCTGCTTGCTGGTGCAAATGTTGATCTCGAGAATGCGACAGGCGACACGGCACTGCACATGGCAGCCTCGAAGGGGCGTAAAGGCGCATTGGAGATACTGCTCCGTGCTGGTGCGAAGGTGAGCGCCCAAAGCTTGTCAGGCCGAACGCCACTACATGAGGCTGTCATTAATTGCCACGAGGACATTGTCGAGATATTGCTTGCGGCTGGTGGTGACCCGGGCGTTCGCAATAAACGCCAGGAGACACCTTTGGAGGCCGCGAAAGATTTTCGGAGCTCGAAAGATGAAGATGTTTCTGCAAGAATGCTCCAGCTTCTTGGGGATTACGATTCCAAGAAGTGAACAAAAATACTTCGGGGCAGACACAACATCCGATGCCGAGTACTGGCTGTTAGCAAAGCACAAATGCACTATCAACTGAGAGCTGCTGTGCCAGCGACCGCCATCCCTGATTTCTGTATATGCGTACGTATCTTATTACTTGGGCAATCTACTGCAGTGATGGCAAGATTATGACCCATCTCGCAACACCTTCTCCCAATCGACATTCCTCGAAGACATCTCAGGAAGCAGAGGACCGCCTGCGAAAACCATCGCTGTCTTTTCAATGGAGAAGACTTGGTTGTTGCGGTTCCACCGCATCAGCGCTCGATTCAACATCTGCGAGCATTCCGCTTTCATCACAGAAGCCTCGCGAGATGAATTCCCTGATTGGTCCGCAGGCTGCATTCTCTGCTCAATCCGATACCATGTGCCGTAAGAGATCAACAGAGGTGTGATCACCCGCAGCGCCAGCCATGGTACATCCGGGGATGGAGCCAGAGCTAGCTTTGCAGTCACAGCAATTTTTCGTGCAGCCTCAACATCCTCCAGTTGCACTGCTCCAAGATCGATATCGAGCAGCAGGTTTCTGCCGATGCTGCGAAGGTTTTGTATGGCGCCACAGATCAACACTCGATAAGCATCGTACATCAATGTGATGACGAGCCTGCGACTCGAGTCGCTCGATGCATCTGCATATGGATTCGTTGTTCGATTGCCATGATCATGGCTGGCGGGAGGCCTTTCCAGCAGGGAAGGATGCAATGCGTTGTCGTAATCGTACAGTGAGCGAGCCAGAACCTCTGTTTTGGACCTGAGGTTGGGATTCTCCGGTCGGAGCGCCAGCTCCCTCAATAGGCGCAACATGCGAGGGATCCGTACAGTCTTACTCACGATATGCTGTGTAATCATAGCACGCATGTAGCCTGTCTCGCTTGGTAGTGTGGGAATAGACTCTGGCCACCAAGCGTTGTCGAACTCAGAATCAGTGCCGGCGTATATAGACTCAACCACCTGCGATGTCTTAGTGAGCTGACTCCAACGGTGTGAGCATGGTTCATACTTCTTCCAGGTAAATGGTGTGCGCCAGAGTCATCTCGAACGACCCGTATTTGCCAGCGCCGGCACGCTCTTTGATTATTGCCGTTAGAGCTAGGATATGAAAGACGTATGATAGACTTCCGATGCCGCGGAAACACTTGCCAAACAGTCAGCAGATACAAAGCGAAACAGGTGATGTCGTGCATACTTCTGCAGCGCAGTGAACAACCATCGCCATTAGTACCGTATCACTCATGTCTGAAGGTGATCTCATCACCGCTCTCTGCAGGCAAGTCACAGCCGTGGAACCAGACTTGATCATTGATCTATCTGCTCCATCCACACCACGAAAACTGCGGTGTCCCTGGACCGTGTATGCGATGGCGGCGTCGAGCGCCGGATGGGCACCAATTTGTGACGGTAGCCAAGCAAAGATAGGGCCAAAGAGGGCGATGGAAGATGATCTCCCAGGATCTGGTCCCAGCAGCCCGTGCAAGCTTGAGAGAAGACGCTCAGTTCCATTTCCGGGCAATGGTCGAGCCAAATGAAGCTGCGTGCTCGGGGTGGTTGGGGCGGTTGGGGTGGCCGAGTCAACAACAGGCGACTTGCCTACCGTAGGATCGTGAAGTACGAATTTGAAACGCTGTACACCAGCGCCGGTACACTGTAGGTCGAGACGTGTGCATCTTGAGCATTTCGGTTTGAGCTGATCGCACTGCTCACGGCATAAGCAGATATTGCATCCAACTTCCAAGATGGCGTCCAAGTCTAAAACTCACCTTTTTCCGTTGCCGCCGACAATGCTCACATGATTTGCCCGAAGGAACGCCAGGCATTGCAATATTTGGGCGCTTTTCGTTAGCAGAGATGGATCGACATATTTGTATAGGGAGTGGGCGTTCCTGAGTCTCAGGAGCTGAACAATGCCGAGAGGAAGCTGGGCGCACCGGCAATCATGGTGGGGAAAACGTTTTGACAGGGCGTATACCAAGAGAATGATCAGCAATGGAGACGAACCATCTGAATAAAATCCGGTTCACGCGAGTGTACTTGACGCATGAACATATGGTGAACTGATGACTAACACAACAGCCGGCTTCCAAGGCGGTACAAAGCATAGGAGTTAGGGCTAGGATCTCCACAAAGTATACAGTACACCAGATCCCCAGAAACGACAATCTGACTCAACGATTGGGTAGTGACTCCGCTTGAGCATATCATGAGCTGTTCACAAAGGTAGTCGCATTTGACTCTGTTCCAGCTCACCAATTTTCCGTTCGCCTCTTCCCACCATCATGTCTCGCGTCAACATCAGCTCAGGCTCGGACTTCGAAAGCCAGATCTCATACTCCCGAGCAGTTGTAGTGGACGACTGGGTAATGGTCTCGGGAACTACAGGGTACGTTCAGCTGATTGTGGTGGATAACGAAGTCTGAAGTCAAACAGATATGACTATGCCACTGGATACATCTCTTCCAACGTAGAAGACCAAGCGGAACAAGTGCTTCGAAACATCTCATCTGCCCTCGAAGACGCCGGCTCGTGCATGGCTGAAGTTGTCCGGGTACGTTACATTCTGCCGGACGGTGCAGACTTCGAAAAGACTTGGCCGGTGCTGCGACGGTGGTTTGGCGATGTTAGACCTGCAGCGACGATGATTCAAGCAAGCCTGATGAAAAAGGAGATGAAGATCGAGATTGAAGTCACGGCTAAGAAAGGGTCGGCCAATCTTGGGTCTTGACCTGAAACGTTTACGCGAAGTGCTTCGCGCTGACATGCCACATGCGATTGCTCAAACAAGCAGTGTCAGCCGGCGAAGCATAGACTACCTGTGGTCGCATGGTTGTGGTGATCTGGTGCATGTCAATGCCGGCGCCGGTATCTTTGTATTCGGATAAATGAATGTGGTCATGGTACGCATAGAAACAAAAACGAGCGTCGTGTCTTTTCAGACCTCCATTCCAGTCCTCCACTGTCTCGGACTTCCTCCAAACGCATTCAATGCTCCAGTGTCGTAGCCGCAATGCTTACTTGCACACCAAGGAAGTTGGTTTGATGCAATGCTACAAAGGTGACAGGCTGACACAATTGCCATGACCTAGGGAAGACCGCATGCGTAGTTGCCGCAGTCGTAGCTGTCCCACAGACAGTAGTAGACCTGAGTTCTACCATCAGAGGTAGTACTCTGCTTGCGTGCTTGCTGGGAAAGTCCGCCCGCTACAGAAGTAAACGAGTCAGCAAATCTTTCTCGAAGAGCGTAGCTTTCTTTGGAGCAGAAGCCAGGGAAGCATTCGCTCCCTTGGACTGGTTCAAAATGGGAACATCGCAGACTTACAGTGACCGTTCGGATACGAAACAGAGCCGCCGGTACTCTGCTTGTTGATCGTGACCGTGTAGCCGTTGCCCTGGCAGATGTCGTCGTTGCCTGTCGTCTCTTTGAAAGGCAATCGGAGATCGGAGACTTGGTCCTGGTCCCAGAGGGTGATCTCGCGCGTGTCTCCCCAAACCTCATTGACCAGAATCCGAACGCAAGCCTGAGCCGTGGTGGCGAGCGCAACGCTCATTGCGAGGGTGGTGGAGAATTTCATGTTGCTTGTATTGGTTCGTACGAAATGGTGCGTTGATATGTAAGCGTGAGACGCGAGTGTGATTGAATGGTTGTGAGAGCAGAACTTCGAGGAGACTTCGACTGGCACTTTATACGTTAAACTCTCAGCATTTGATGAGCTCCTGTCTCATCTCGGCACCTAGATACTGCGCGTCAGGATTCGTATTTGCGCTGACGCTGGTAGTTAGGTTCAGCTTTACTCTTCCACAGTGAGGCATTCTTGGTAGTGCTGAGCTGCTACACCGCGCGTGGTTTGAGTCCTACTGGAATGCTGTGCTTGGCAGCTGAGTTAGAAAGCGACCAAGTATATTCTCGTTGCGTTTGTGTGTTCCACAGCCTCAGCCTCAGCTGCTTGACTCGAGGTAACGCAAATCCATAAACGCGATACATGAAACCGGGAGGGCGGTATATGCTTCTGCACTGTGCACAATCCACTTCGTTTAGGCGGCTGAGAACGAAACGATTACCTGTGTATGCTGACTAATGTCCGCTTCAAGGGCTTGCTCTCGCATCGGCATCAGCACCCGAACACCTTCACCGGTGTTTCTACAATCGCTTGTTGATCCAACGATCAAAATATGGCTTGTGGATTAGCGGTGAAAGCGCTGAGCTTGTGCTGTGTACAGCAAGGCCGTGCGGTGATGAATAACGGCGGCAAAGGGAGACCGCGGGCGCGCCAGTGAGTGGAACGTCATATTGCTGGATCTATCGCTCAGTGTAGTTGGCAGGCAAATCGCCTAAATCAGTTCTTTTGCTTCGTCTCGGTCGCATCGCGCTGCTCGCAAGCAAGGACAGACAGCGCCCGGCGCCCGTTTCGCTTCTTCTCCATGAGGTTTCCGAGCGCGCGTTATAAGTTTGGCAGGAGTGTGATTCTTAAGACGTCGATGGTCATTGAAAAACGTCGGTCTTGTGAGATCGTCGAATAAAGGAGAAGTTTTGGCTGTAACTTACACAGACGTGCTCCCAGCCTCTCACTGCTTACATACAATGCCGAGGGAGCCAGAACAGGGCAACCCGCCGTAGAGCCAACCCTACACGCCCTCAAATATCAAGCAGCTACTCAGAAATAATCATACAAACAACCAGCAAAAAACCTGGGGATAGACCTCTTGGAGGATGAGCTTTTTAAGGCTCATCCGGGTCCCTTGCTTTCAGTCCCGAGGGAAAACTGGCCCGGTCCCGCAGGGATCCGCGGGCGTTTTATTTCGATGGCCTCACTCGTCAGCGGGCGGTGCTCGAACTCAGAACCCGGGATACCGCATTGTTGAAAGTCTGAATGTAATAGGCGTCCCGTTCCATTAGACTAACAATACGGTCACGGGGTTTTGAGGTGACGGTGAGGTTGCGATGAGCTTTTTATTGCTTTGGCCTTTGCGAGGTCCTCCTTGTGCAGTGGAAGGTGTCTTCGCATCGCAGGCGAGGAGGCTGGTGGAGTGCGATGCAAACGAGACACCAATGGCGGCGGGAGGAGTTCTTCGCTTCCTTTGCTTCCCTCGCAGCGGCAGATGTAGTTGAGAGTGGTGTTATTTGCCTTGCTGTTTGGACGCAGGTGTCGAGTGTCGCTGAATACCTGGCCATGGCGTCGTCGCTCTTCCGTCGTGGGTGTCCTTGCGCGGAAAAGCTCTGGTGCGTGAGCCCGCGCCGCCACGGGCACGCTGGCAATGATTTGCAAAGACACAAGGCCATTGTGAGTTCGGCAGCACCTTTGGGCAGTAAGGGGAGATAAGAGAACGTATCTTACAAGCAGCCCTGTACACTTCCCTCGTTTACTTCACCATGCTGTCTGCTTTCGGCAGGACTCGACCCCCAACAGCATTCGTGCCAGCAGCTGGACTCAACTTCCCTGCCCTCGCCACACCAGCCGCAGCGCTCGCTCCGCCCAAGCCAACCTTCCCACCAATCCTCCCCAAAACCGGCGTCAAACTCTTTTTGAAGAACCCCGCAACAGGCAAAACCGTCCACCTCGCGAACGCCGGCGTAGCCCACACACTAAACACCAGCCTCACGGGCAGCAACAACTTCGTAACCGCATACGCCGTCGCCAACTCAACCACAATCCTCACTCCACCCTCGCCCCGTCCCCACCACTTGCCCGCATTGCTCCCCAACCTCCCTTCCTTCGCATCGGCGCCCGGAACATCCCCATCGTCAATCCAGCCTTTCCTTCTCAAATACCTCCCGAACTTCTCCACGCCCGCTTTCACCAGCGCACCTTCTGCAATCCACGGCGGGAGCCAGTCGAAGTAGTGGAAAGCGGCTGTGAGGCCGAGAATGGGGATGATGGCTGTGATTTCGTGTAACAAGAGGAAAGCGGTGATGTGAGAAACGGGCGCGGAGCGAAGAGGGAGGGTGTAGCGGCGGAGGAAAGCTGGGAGGCGGGATTCGAGGCGCGAGATGCGGGAGGCGGGTGGTGCTTGGGTTGATGTCGATGTGAAGCGCGTGGGAGGTCGAGGGTGGAGGGAGCGGAAGCCATGCTGCCTGAGAGCGGCGAAGGAGCGTGGCAGCATGGCGGTGATGGGATTTGTTGTCCTTTTGAGGGCGATGGTGGTCTTCACGTAGTTGGGGTGTGGATGTGAAGTCGAGGTGAAGTTGGGACTATGGTCTTGGCGAAATGCTATAGTATCAAGACTTTAGGGTTACGACATCCTAGCCGATCGCAACCAGTAATGATTACACAACTCAAGTAGATGGCCTATTTCTTATTGCAATAGCGAAAGTCATCACATACTGGTACGATCTCACATAGCAAGGGATATTCTTGAAACATGAAAGACTCAAATGCATCGTAAAACCCCATACAAAACACGCTAAGTTAAACCAACGGGGATATCAAAAACCTACTCAGCACAAACAAAACACACGCATAATCTCCCCGCCGTGAACAACGTGTGTCAAGAGTGATAGAAACCTTTCGAATAGTCCCTGCAAAAACAGTGCAATGCACCCGTCTATCTTTCATGTGTGTCCGCACGTATGCCTTGCCTGAAACCAACGCGAAATTGAAGAAAGCCCAGTCTACTGAACCTGGCTGACAATCTCGCTTGCCCTCGACAAGCTCTCCACCATCTGCTGGCACTCCTTCCGCCTGCGGACGGTGTAGTCCGACTCCTGCAGCAGGTTGTCCATGTCTTGTTGCCTGTAGAGTTGCTCGAGGAGCTCGGTTTGCATGGAGTCCTTGGTGAGTCTGCGAAGAGTATATCGTTAGTACAAGTTTCTCGCCTTCCTTAAGTTTTTCTCTCTGGGCTGAACTTACTGCACGAGACTAAGCATGATAGCCTTGGGAACCATGTCGATCATCGTCCTCCTCACAATGTTGTAGTAGCTGGTAATAAGGAGCTTGATGACCTCGACCTCCTGAGTCTCCTTCTCGCTCAAAGTACCAGACGCCTTAAGAGTGGGTGGCGGGGCCTCCATGGCAGCCATCTTCTTCTTGTTCTTGCTAGCGAAGAAAGAGCCGAAGAAACCAGCTTCCTGGCCACCGTTGAGATCCAAGCTCGGGCTGGCGCTTCTAGCGGGCCCAGGGATGGGCTTGCCGGTCTTGGGGTCGACTTGTGTGGGCTTCGAGGCGTTGTGGCGCTCATTGACGATAGCCATGGCGCGGTGGCCGTTGAGGAAGTCAGGGTGGCCGGTGTTGACGTAGCAGGCTTCCATGGCGACAAGATCGCGAACGAGCTTGTTGGTGGGTTCCATGGCTTTCTTAAAGAAGGAAATGACAACACCGTGGAAGCGTTCCTTGAGCTGGGGATAGCGGCGGAACAGGGGCTTGTTGAGGAGTTGTGAAAGGATGCGCACGAGCTCGTCGTAGACGAGAGACACACACTTGAGGGAGGGGTCTTCAAGACGCTTGATCTGCTGTTTGACGATGAGTTCGAAAGCCATGGTGCCAACGAAGAGCGCGGGAGAGGAACCAGAGGAGTTGTAGAGGATTGTGCGGATGTCGATGTCCTTGACCTGGTCGAAAGGATCGACGGCTTTCACACCGTTGGAGTAGAGCTCGTGGTAGACGAAAGAGATACGGGCACCACCTGACAGCTCAATGGAGTTCAGCTCGGTGTTTGTTCCCTCGAGGACTGTGCGGTATTCGTTTGAGAATTCGGTAATAATGTTTAGGACAATGTTGGCGCTGTTTCCGAGCATGCTGTCGCCGAGTGTGGACAGCTCAGCGCCATACTTCTGCAGTGATGCTTGAATGCGCGCCTTGATGTCGGGGAGGGTCTGCTTAATGTGCATCATAAGAATGAGGTTGAGCTTGCGGGCGAGGTAGGGAGTACCGCAGTACGAGGCCTTGTTGCGGTATGCGCGGTGGTTCTCGAAGAAGTTCTTCTCGTTCTCCAGGGCGGAGGAGATGGCCTTCTTGTTCTCGATATCCCTCTGACCTCTGTTGACCACAGGCACGTAGCCTAACCTCAGAGGAATAATCCTGCCAGCCAGAATGTCCACAACGTCTGTTCCGTCGTCCATCAAGTCGACCTTGGTGAGCACACCGATAGTTCTTTGCCCCTCAGGGTCGACTTCTCTGGCCAGCTTCAGGCCATCCGAGTTGGCCAAATCTGTGTTTGCGGCAGTCACAGCCAACATGATCGCATTGGGCTTGCTGATCTGCTTAAGTACCATTTCCCTGATCTGCCTCTCAATATCGCGCGGCTGGTCTCCAACCGGCACCTTCGTCAGACCAGGCAAGTCGACGAGTGTGAGTGTGAGGACATTAGGCGAGTAAATGCGCAAGTTGATGGGTGCGGGTGAGATGCCTGCATTCTTGCCAGTCTTGCTCTCCGTCTCCTTGACAATCTCATCGCGGATTTTGTTGAAGTCGTAGAACTTCTGGCCAGGAATGTGCAGGAACTCTCCCCACTCGTCGGTGTTGCTAGCGGAATCTGTTGTCTCAATCTTGCTGTCGCTGCCGTTGGTCTCGCCGTTCTCTTGCTTGTTTGAGGATGCGGCGCGGTTGATGAGCTGGAGGACTAAAGGACGGCGGGTGACAATGCCGGTGCCTCGAGGCAGGAAATCGCGGCCGACAATGTTCTCGAGGACGGAGGATTTGCCGCTGGACTGCGAGCCCACGACGACGATTTGGGGCAGATCGATGGGGTTCTGGACGCCGACGGTGGTGAAGACATCCTGAAGCTTGTTGACAAGGGTGATGAGGCCGGGGTCGTTCACGTTGATCCTGCGCCGAGTGAGTATGCCGCCTTGTATGTCTGCTAACTGGGGGGTGTTTCCTTACGCATTAGGGTTTGTTTGAGCCATCTTGGGCCGCTCTCCTGGGGGGTGATGGTACTGGTTCTGGGGATGTTGTTGGGTATAGGTCGCGCTGTAGAGGGTGAGGGTGTAAGAGTCGCTGCGAGGGTGAAGAGATGGTATGCGACAGGCAGCGGTGTGATGTTTTGGGGCGTGCTAGTTTATTCTACTGCCTGCTAACCCACGAGTCCAGTCTTCCCTAGGCCATGGGGCCATGCGCTCAGCGGACCTACGTATACATGCCAAGGCAGCCCAAACAAGGGCAACTGTGGCGCTCAGGCGTTGCTGCGCCACTTCCTCACAACTTCGCTGCCTTCTCCACACTGTGAGAGATAACGAATACCTTAATAATGGCAGCTATGAACAAATATCGCATGTAGTCTGTCAGAATATCGAGATGTGATTGCTTCTTGTACTGATACAAACGACACCGTGGCTTCTTCTACTATTGCAGAGCCAACAAAATTCCTCAAAACAGTCTATTGCTCGCTACGAAAGATAAGCTTAAATACAACCCCACCACGACACAAATATCTACTTCAATCTCAACCTTCGATCTACTCATCCATCACGCTCGCGAACTTCTCGTTCATGTGCTGGAGCAACTCCTCGTACTTCTTGCTGACCTTCTCCTCGCCCTCATCAGGCAGCTCGAACTTCATGCTCCTAAGCTGGCTCTGAATATCGCTGGTAGCCTCGCGGACCTTGTTCCAGTTCTGGCCCTGGGAGATAGCCTTCTGCGACTCGTCGTGGAAGGCCATCATGTTCTTCATCATCCAACCAGTCTTCCACAGAGGGCAGAACTGGTCGTAGTCACTGTAACCGTTCTGCTGCAGGAAGTCCTCCTTGATGAGGGTGGCAACGTCAAGGGTGATCTTGTCGCTGTCACCGAGGGCAGACTTTCCGACAAGCTGCACGACCTGGTCGAGGTCCTCGGAGGTGGTGAGGAGCTCCTTGATCCTGTTGGCCAGGACGGGGAAGTCGGGTGCGTTCTTCTGGTAGAAAGGCTGGAGCGAGGTGACGTACTTGGAGTACGAGGCCGAAGTGTTGATCGAAGGGAAATGCTTGCGCTGGGCGAGCTTCTTGTCCAGACCCCAGAAGACTTGCACAATACCGAGAGTGGAAGTTGTGACGGGGTCGGAGAAGTCACCACCCGGAGGGCTGACGGCACCGACAATGGAGACGGAACCCTTGCGGTCGGGCGAACCAAGACACTCGACGCGACCGGCGCGCTCGTAGAAAGAGGCCAACTTGGCACCGAGGTAGGCGGGGAAACCCTGGTCAGCAGGCATTTCACCGAGACGACCAGAAATCTCACGAAGAGCCTCAGCCCAACGAGAAGAGGAGTCAGCCATCATGGCGACGTCCTTGCCTTGGTCGCGGAAGTACTCGGCGACAGTGATACCGGTGTAGATGGAAGCCTCTCGGGCAGCCACGGGCATGTTGGAGGTGTTGGCGATCAAGCAAGTACGCTTCATGATAGGCTCCTTGCGGCCTTCAACGTCGATAGTGAGCTGTGGAAAGATCGTTAGTATATTACTCCAAGTGCATAGTTGTTGAAGTCGCTTACCTCAGGGAAGTCCATCAAGACTTCAGCCATCTCGTTACCACGCTCACCGCTATTCCACGTTAGTTTCAATTGCGCCAATGATACATGAACAATCAAATCTCACCATCCAACGTAGACAATAATGTCACTGTTCGAGAACTTAGACACGGACTGCGAAATGACAGTCTTGCCACAACCGAAAGCGCCGGGAATACAGACGGTACCACCCTGGACGGACGGGAAAAGAGCGTCAAGGACACGCTGTCCGACAATGAAAGGCTCGGTGGAAGAGAGCTTGTCGGTAGTGGGACGGGGCACACGCACAGGCCACTCGTGCATCATGCTGTACTCGGTCTTCTTGCCCTCGAACTCGACTTCCAGGATCTTGGTGTCGACGGTGTACTTGCCCTTCTTGGGCATCTTGGTGATGGTACCACGGGCACGGGGAGGGAGGAGGATGCGGTGGACGTTGAGAAGACTGTTCTCCCAGACGGTACCGAAGCAGTCGCCGCCGGTGATGTGGTCGCCCTCCTTGAAGTCCTCGCTGGGAGTAAACTCCCACTCCTTCACGCGGTCCAGACTGGGTACGTCAATGCCACGGGGAATGTAGATGCTGCCGCTCTCGTCGCTGATACCCTTAAGCGGGCGCTGGATACCATCGTAGATAGTCTCCATGAGACCGGGGCCGAGCTCGACGGACAAAGGCTTGCCAGTGCGAGTGACGGGGTCACCGACAGTAATGCCGGCAGTCTCCTCGTAGACCTGGATGGTGGCCTTGTCGGCGTCAATGCGAATGACTTCACCGACGAGCTGCTCGTTTCCGACTTTGCAGAGCTCGTACATGGCGCAGCCGATCATGTTCTCGGCGACAATGACGGGACCGGAGATGGAGAAGATCGAGCCACGCTCGGTCTCTTGCTCCTGCGAGGGAGCCTTGGAACCCATTGTGGTGGCGGTTTGGGTTGGTGTGGGTGTAGAAGGTTGTTCTTGTTCCTCTTTTTCTTCGTCGTCCAGAAGTATCTCTTCCGGCTCTTCAGCGGTGTATGTGGTGGTTTCTAGCGAGGAGCGCACTGGGCTGGCGGGCAAGGCGACGTCTATGGGCGCAGGCAGCCGGGGGTCTTGCGGCTCGTCGTCGTCGTCGAGGGCGGAGTCGAGGGAGGAACCGCGGGATGGGGAGAGTTCGGCGGCGGTGAGGTCGATGTTCCTTGTCTTTGCGATGAGCTCGAGAAAGGACGGTCTCGATTTCAGCTGGGGTCGTGGACGGAGGCCGAGCATATACCAACAGCTGGGGTGGTGATGTTAGCGTCCGATAGACAGACAACGCCAGCCAGCTTCTGGGGAGCTCGAGCTTCGGCTTTCCCGCCATGTGACGTGTTGAAGACCGTGCAGATCTTGGTAAATACAACAACTCATCAGAGACATTTTTAATTCTTGTGTATCTACATATTTTGCACCTCGGCTTTCGTATTACGAGCCAGCATATCAATGCAATGATTTGCCTTGGTCAACGAGCAGATGCGTGGCCCACTATCGCTCTTGTCGGCTACGGTACTAGAAGGTAAACACGAAAACTCATAAAACGCAATGAATCTTGGAACTATATGATCGGACGATCCTACTCAAGCGTTCCACGAACAAGCTTGTGCTCTCGAGTAGAACATCATACACATACTTGTTTCTTCAAAGATGACATTCAAGGTAAAGCTACGAGAACACGCTCTTCTAATCCTACAATTCTACAACCACTGCTTATTCCCAAAGTGGCTCACAAAGTCACCTCCATGTGTCTCCACAGTCGCATCCTCAATCACCTTCAAGCACATCTCCACACTCTGCTCCGGCGTAATCGGACCCGTGAAGTGCGGCGCGTACTCTTGGAACAAAGCACCCATAGCCTGTGCGCCCTGAATCGCCTGTTCACTCATGGGCTTGCCTTCGCTAGTATCGACGAGACCAGGGCTGAGCGACAAGAAGAGAATGCCTTCGCTTTTACCCAAAGCAGCATTGTATTTCGCAACGAGGGCGTTGGTGGCGGCTTTCGAGATGGAGTAAGGCGCTGCGATGGGAACGCTGAAGCGATTGACTAGGTCAATGTCTGCCATGCCGCTTGAGATGGTGATGATCTTCTTCTCGCTTCCGGCTCGGATGAGTGGGAGGAAGAGGTTGACTGTGTTTGCGACGCCGACGACGTTGGCGCGGAAAGAGGCCATGAGGTCTTCTTCTAGCACCGCCAGATCGTCGTCGAGAAGAGTCTTGTAAGCGCTGTTCTCGTCGATGAGAGCTGCGTTGTTGATGAGGATGTCTAGGGAGCCTTTGGTGATTTCCTTGACTTCTTCGTAGGCTGTAGACAGAGCTTTGCGGTCTGTGATGTCGGCTTGGACAATTGATACATTGGTGATGCCGTCATTCTCAAGGCGGGCGAGGGTGGCGTCTTTGTTGCGGACCATGCCAATGACAGTGTTGCCTGGGATGGCAGCGAGATGGCGTACGAAAGCATAACCGAGCCCACGAGAGGCGCCTGTGACGAGGTAGGAAGGCATCTTGGTTGTTGTCTATTGGAGTAACTACAAGCTTAAACTTTGAGAATGTTGTTGCCAATGGGATGTGAAAGATTCTTGGGTCGCTGCTAATATACTCAAGACCGGACATGTATTCATCCGTCGAGCATGCTTCCATTGGCTTCTCCTGGCAATCGCAGCTGCTATACATCAAGATCGGACGTTGAATTCATCCGATACGTGTGCTTCCATTGGATTCTTCTTACCTTGTCTATGCTGGTCAGGCTCGCATGTGCGGCTGATGAAGCTTACCAATCTCACAGCTTCCAACTTCGCTTCACAACATCAACTGACTCGAAGCGGCTGCAAGGCTACAAGCCTGGAATAGCCATGCAGAGACACGTTTATGGCTTATCAATCTCATGCACAATCGTTTCCGTTGCCAAGTGCGTATGATTGCAGTATTTGGTTTTGCAATCAATGCGCGGCTATGTCCCGCGCATAAGCTCGACTGATTGATGAAGTGGTGGCGTCGATCAGCTTAGCTGATTCGATTGAGTATGTCGCTTCAGTGTAGTGTTGTGTACTTTAGAAATCGATACAATCGAGGCGCTATGATATTCATATGCTACAGATAGCGGCTTTATCGATAACTCGCTGGCATTCGCACCTCAAAGCCTCGCTCGTTCGCCTGCACCAATGGACTCCAATCCACCCTGCTTGACTTCGTAGTGTCTTCCACGACTCCAGCCCATCCACTGCGCCAGTACCTCTTCGCCTCCACTTCCAGGGCTCAAACCCTTACTCGTCCAACCATTGCCTTCGACACCAATGCCTTGTCCCTCACTTGAAGGCCTTCCCTCAGCCTCACCATCTTGCATCGCATATCCTGGCGAGTTGCTCAATGTGACAATCGGTCTTTGATCAAAGCCGGCCTTCTCCAGCTCAGCGTGTTCCAACACAGGCGTGCAGCATGCGTCCGTCCCGTCGAAGACAGCTTCCCACGCATTCCGCGACTTTGACTTGAAGGTCTTGGTGAATAGCTCTCGCATCCCAGGCCACGTCTTTCTGTCATCCCTCTTCCCGCCCAGCTGTTCTTCCCCGATCTGCAATCCCTTAAGCAACGCTGCAAAGAACTGCGGCTCCAGCGCTCCAACAGCCATATACTTCCCATCCTTCGTCTCATACGTATCATAATAAGGACATCCACCGTCCAGCACATTCTTCCCCCTCTTCCCATTCCACATCGGCGTCTTACTTCCAAACCTCGGCATACTCGCCATAAACGAGCTCCCATCAACCATATTCGCCTCCACCACCTGTCCACATCCCGCCTTCTCCCTCGCCAACAACGCCAGCAGTATCCCCATGAAACAAACCGCTCCACCGCCCGCAAAATCGCCTACAATATTGCCTGGCGCATACGGCTTCTCGCCCGCGCGGCCCAGCAATCCCAGCACGCCTGCGACAGCGATGTAGTTGATATCGTGCCCCGCCATGTCCTTGTACTTCCCATCGCGCCTGAAGCCCGTCATGCGAGCTACGATTAAACGTGGGTTGATCTTCAGGAGGTCTTTAGGGTCCAGGCCGGATTTCTCCAGGACGCCTGGGCGGAAAGGGTCGATTAGGATGTCGACGCGCGGGATCAGGGATTTGAGTAGGGCGAGGCCGGCGGGCGATTTGAGGTTTATGGCGATGGAGCTTTTGCGGCGGGTGAGTTGGTCGTTGGTGGGTGGGGGAGGGGTCGCATTGTCGTTGTGGGCGGAGGGGTGGGCGCGGTCGATGCGCAGGACTGAGGCGCCGAAGTCTGCGAGGAGGAGGCCGGCGAAGGGGCCTGGGAGGGTGTTGTTAGTGAGGTTATATAAGTAATGTTGGTTTCGTGCTTACCTGGTGCTAGGCCAGCGAGCTCGAGGACGCGAAGGCCTTGGAGGGGTGGTGACTGGGTCATTGTTGGATTGGTATGGAATAGTTTACAATGGCATGAAAGCCATGGACCGAAGAGACTACATGTTCTCGTCTCCCTTATGTCCTGAATATGGGAATAGGCTCGTCGCGGTAGGTGTAGAGGGGTTGCAGTGGTGCAGCTGGAACAGACCTCGGCTGAAGTTCTGAAGAGAGCATCGACTTTGCTTTCCACGCTCACAACCTTGAACGCTCACCACCTCTCCAATGCTTACAAACATGACATGAATTACCCGTTTAGATGCTGTGGATGTCGAACAAAACTCGACACTGTAACAACGGCACAAGCAAAGACACAATGCACTCACCCAATGGTACTAAGTGTGGCTAGTCCACTCATCAGACTTCATCCTTCGCGCTTGTTGCCTGAATCAAGATCCACGCTGGCGTCATGAGGTATCTTGCGTTGGCATTATAGAAAGGTCTTGATGCCCTGCTTCTCTTTCTGCTCAAAGAATACACAGTCAAGTATCACTGCTCCTTTTTCAAGCTCCTTATCTTCAACACCGCATTGCATTCGCCCTCCTATCATGTCCAATCCCGCTGGTGCTGAGCACACCACGAAGACCTTCTCACCAATCGAGACGAGAGGCAACTGGTTCTGGAAAGATGGTGAACGAGTATGCTCATTCAAAGGATTCGGATATGGTGAAACTAACACACACAGTTCCTCATTAAAGGTGTAACTTACAGCCCACGCAAACCCAACAGCAGACCACAGGATAAAGAGTCCTACATCGATCCGCTCGGCGAAGACTGGCTACCCGAACTTCGAAAAGACATACCATTCCTTCACCAGCTAGGCATCAACACGATCTTCGTCGACCACGCAGACCCTACGCAATCGCCCGAGAGCGCATTAAAGCTCCTGCAAAATGAAGGCATCTATGTCCTCCTCGAACTATTCACCAACATCCACCTCGAAGATTCACACAGAATCCAAGTAGCCGATATCGACCTCTCGCGTCTCTACAGCCCCAGCAAAGTCCGCAAGAATTTAGCCATTGTCTCACAAGCCGCCCACTTCCCCAATATCTTAGGCTACTCTATCTCGCAGTCCGACATCCACAGCTCAGCATGTACTAAGCTTGCCGCTCTTCACCGCGCCGCCGTCCGCGACACGAAGCTCTTCCTCCGCAAAAGCGGTGCTCGTCAAGTTTCCGTCGGCGCCAACCTGTCATTCACTCAGCAATTCCGACATGGTGCTCTACAATACATGACAGCCGGCTCTCCCGAAGAGCGCGTCGATTTCATGTCTTTTGCCGTTTACGACTGGATCGGGCCGTCGAGCTTTACTATCTCTGGGTACAAAAATTTGTGCGAAGCGTGCGAGCCCTGGCCAGTGCCGATGTTTTTGGCTGAGTATGGGACTGCTTACCATGGTCGTGCACGGGTGATGGATGAGGTTGAGTGTGTGTTCTCGCCATATATGACGGGAGTGTTCAGTGGAGGATTTTTGCACACGTTCGGGCATACGGAGGCGAGACGTGCACAGGCGAAGCCGTCTGGTAATGACAGCGATGATGACGATGATAGCGACCTCGACGAAGATGATTCCGGTTATGACCTGATCAGGATTGAGGAAGACGGAATCAGGCAGCCGAAGTGGGACTTCATACGGTATCAGCAGAAGCTCGTTGATGTCGACAACAAGCCTTCAGAAGAGGTCGTTGGGCAACATGAGATGAAAGACTTTGAGAGCTGGCGTGGGAACTTTGAGCCAAGGCAGCGATGGTGGGAGGCCAATGCTGCTGATGTGCCATCGTTCCCACTAGATTGGGGGCACGTCTTGGAGTGACGAGAATAGCAGTAGATACTTGGAACCCATCAGCGGTGTCTCGATGAGTTATGATATCAGTTCGGCAGCTTGATGGGCTTCAAGAGCCATTTATCTAGAACCTGGCATATATCCTTACGACTTGCTTGAACCTGGACAGCTCTCTCACACGGCTTTGGTTATGATTTGTGCATTGATCAAGAAACCTTGTTCACTTCTTCGCGAAAGAGACTAACACACATTGGCGGCAAAAGCCACTGGACTGTCTCAACCACTGGAACATTCCGGCAGTCTTCGAGAATTGTGGGCATCAAAGACTGCCGATCTCTAGCAACATCCTCGCGTGGCATTCTAACGGTTGGAAGACTATCGCAGCGCTGTTCCAGAACGGGCAGGTTGTTCGCAATCGTCGCTCTCCATGTGCCCGGGTAGTGACATGCTGAGGTGCCGGTGAACCGCGTCGAAAGTCTCCGCCTTGGGACGAATCTCGCCGGAGGGCGCGGAAATCCAATGGCTGGGCGAAGCTTTTCCACGTGCATCAATCTTGATTCCACTTCACACCCTCCACCCATGTCACTCTATGCCACCTTATGTCACCATTAAAGTCAAATCGTTAACGTCAATACAAGCTCCCCAAGCGTGCTAAGCTTCTTGCTGTGAGCATGGTCAATATGTGTGCTGTGAGTGGCCAGCGAGGCATGAAGCTGCAGCGACCTGCGAATATGATTTGGACTTCATCCGGACTACTGCAAGAAACGACGACAGGGTTGCATGCATGAGCGACGATGCAGAGGGAAGGATGCGCAAGCTATAAGAGCTCAGTATTTGCCGGCAATGGAGGTACAAGTTTTGTGTTTAAACCATTGTCTCACTACCAGCACTCGCATTGCCACAGGTGGGCGAAGATGGTGTCCTCGATTTTGTCTCTTGTTTCATACGCTGCCATTGTTTCGGCAAGCTGGACCAGCAACCTCAACTACCGTTCTCCGTCCGAACACCATCCCGGTCTCGGTGTCGCGCTGCACAAAGTCAACAAGCGCAACACGCCGAGCAAGTTCTCCGCTTCGCAGTTGAACTTCACGCACGGCGTTGCTTCTGGTGACCCTTACGCGGACTCTGTCATCCTGTGGACGCGCATATCACCGCAGTACGCCGCTGTGAACGATAATTCGACCGTCAGCGGTACCGTACCCTTGTACAGCCATGGACCTAACCTCACGGTCTCAACTGCTCCCGTATGCGTAGACTACCAAGTCTCGGAGTCGGAAAGCTTCCAGGATGTCTGCAGCAAGGGTCGTGCATACACCAGCAGTGATATCGACTACACTGTCAAGGTTGAAGCAAAGGGTCTCAAGCCATTCACAAGATATTACTACCAGTTCACCGTTTGTGACAGCGATAAGAAGAGTCCGCTTGGCAGGACAAAGACCGCTCCGGCTGTCGATGATCACGTTGCAAACGTGGGACTTGCAGTCTATAGCTGCAGCAACTACCCCTTCGGCTTTTTCAACGCCTACGGCAACCCGGCGAGAAAAGACAGCGTGGATTATGTCATTCACCTTGGAGACTACATCTATGAGTATGCTGGCGATGGAGATTACGGATATGGACAGTCAATTGGTCGTGTTCCGAAGCCGGAAGCGATCATTTACACTTTGGAAGACTACCGTGCGCGCCATGCCACTTATCGCAGCGATCTGGATCTGCAATTGAGCCACGCCACCTTCCCTTGGATTCCAGTCTGGGATGACCATGAGGTGAGCTTTCTCCGATGTCCGCTAAGACGCAAGCGCAAATTTGACTTCGGATTCAGGTCTCCGACAACACTTACCGCGATGGCGCTTCCGAGCTGAACAACACCGAGGCTTCTTTCGTGCAAGATGGCGGTGTGTCTGTCGATCAGCGCAAGATGAATGCCGTGCGTGCCTACTTTGAGTGAGTGTCTGGTCCCGCGGTCTTGGTCACATGAATCCCACTAATGCATCCAGGTGGATGCCCATTCGTCAGGTTGAGATGGACGACAACCTTCGTATCTGGCGTAGCTTCTCTATTGGATCTCTCTTCGACTTGATCATGCTTGATACCAGGCAGTACGATCGTTCCATTACTGATTTGTACTGGAACACTGACTACATTCACTCTATCTCCAACGATGCAGGTCGTAGCCTGATGGGCTCACGCCAAGAGAACTGGTTTTACAACCAGCTAAGTTCTTCCGCCGACCGTGGTGCTGCTTGGCGTATCATTGGCAGCCAGACTGTCTTCAGCAAAGTCAACGAGAGCGCCGCATATGGCAACGTCAACCCGCTCGACTACGATGCCTGGGACGGGTACCAAGCGAACCGTAACCGCACCCTCAAGCATTTGACAGACAACGATATTGGAAACAACATTGTCATCTCCGGAGACAGCCACGCGAACTGGGTGTCTGATCTTGTCTGGCTAGACCACGCCAACTACTCTTCCGCCACTGGTGCTGGTGGTCTGGGTGTCGAGTTTGCTGGTACCGCTGTCTCTTCTCCATCGCCATACGGCCAGAACATCACCATCAAGAACGCCAACAACGCTTCAGACTGGCTCACGACCCACAACCCCGAATTACAATGGAGCGAGATCTACTACCGCGGCTACTTCGAGCTGCACATGTCCTACGAGGAAGTCAAGGCGCAATACTTCGGTCTTCCTACCATCATCACAAGAAACCCGTACGAGATTTCGCTCGCCAACTTCACCGTCAAGAAGGATGAGAACAAGCTTGCCCGCCCAATCGCTGGTGGTTTGACCGAGTCTGGATCGCTTAAGGGTGGACAGATTCAGATTTCGAACGTGACTAACAACACTGCTACTGGCCAGTACTTCATCAGCCATTTCGATGAGGAGGATATTTGAGGTTGTGAAAAGCTAATTGAAATGATTTAAATTCATCGTTTTTCTCCACACATGTTTTGCATCTCAGCGGCACCTGCCTGCCATGAAGGTAAGAAAGCGGAATACCATGCCTTCCTTCCGACCTGAGAGAGCGTCGCCATCTCAACGTCAAACGCTCCTGGCTTTTGAGACGGGCTGCGTAGGAAGCAGCAGAGCGACGGCGTGGGAGTGTTGTTTGTTTCTCGTGAGAGCAGATCTGATCTTCTTCTCTTCTTCAACGACAAACACACACAGACGTACGTGCCCATCCCCTTTCCCGCTCTCCTTGGGCATTCATTGTGCGTTGCTATCAGCAGCACCGTCATCAGTTTCCTGAGTGAGGTCGCGGAGATGTCGAGTTCCCGACGTGCTGACATACATTTAGAAACCAACAGCAACCGCAACAGCAACAACAGAACAACATGGCGCGTAAGTGAAATCCTCTTCCTCTCTCCTCGGTGGACTACAAGCACATTGTGGCGGAGTGCGCTGATAGCACCTCGTGTTGGCTTCATGGATTGGCCGCGCTCGTGGAGATCTCTCAGTGGATGTGTGCTAATTTTCGAGCAGCTGTCAAACATGTCAGTTTGAAGCCGGGCGAAAGCCCACCGAAGGTATGCGCATCTCCGTGGCATCGTAGCAGCTTTTCTCTGGACGTGTGCTGATACTACCTTCAGATGGAAAACGGCCAGCACAACGTGCGCAAGCGCCCGAAGAAGTCTCCGGCCAACGTGAGTTCTTTGTCGTCGATATTTGCTCTGATTGAATGTCTGCTGACAATGAGATACAGAAGGCCAAGCGCGACAACGTAAATCATCATGCCTTTGAACCGATCAGCTGAAACGACCTCAACCTTTCTCGCTTCGCAAACCGCAAACTTCTCGAGCATCTCGATGGCACGATTGAGAGCTATGTGTTGACAGTGTATGATAGGAGCGCCAGACGATGGAGGCGTTCCGTCGCCTCATGGTGGGACCGCCCACCATCGCCGCCGCCGCCACCGTCACCACCACCCACCCCCTCTCCCTCCCGCCTCCTCCCTTCCCCCTCCCTCCCCCTCCGCGTCGGGTGGAGGTCGAGGCCATGTCTGGCCCGGAGATGATTGCGGCTTTTGCCGCCAACGCCGAGGCCCACCAGGCCGCCACCACCCCCCTCCCGGCCTCTCCCCGGCCCTCCGCCCTGGTCCTTTTGGACCTCTTCTCTCCCCCGGCCTCTCCAAAGGCCACTCCTGGCTCCGAGCCAGTTAAAAAGCAGCAATAAATACAACAGCTCCTAGTATTCTTATCCTCGACAACATCAACATCCCGGCATCGATCATCCAGCATCGACCATCCAGCATCCTCCACCCAGCATCGACCATCCAGCATCGATCACGCACAGCATCGATCACGCACAGCATCGATCACGCACAGCATCGAGTAGCTCAGCTTCGATCACGCTCAACTTCGATCACGATCTCCTCCGCGTCACTGCCTCTGCTGGTTCATGAAAAGCTCCGTCTGCTGCATTCGCATATCAATGCGCAATCAGACCTCGCTCTGGTTTTGCTTCGTCAAAGAGGATCTGGATATGCTTTCGAAGGTCAATTCGCTTGGAACTCGACATGGTCCATGGATGCTTGCTGGCTGACTTGCTGCCGATGTACTGTTGTCAAGAGGGAGAAACAATCAATCGAGGCCGGGGTTGAGATCGCTGGCGACACCTGGGAGAGGGAGGGCAAAGCGGTTGGGACTGGGACCGAGGTCATTCACGTCATCTACTCAGGGAGAGGAAGGCCGGGAATGGGATCTTGATTTTTGGCGAGGAAGCCATGACACTGGAATTACTGTGCTATTGCCCGGAACGATGGATCATGGGTGCTCAGGGAACGGATGTCGTTGCTTTTGTCAGGCTTATTGCGTTCGCGGGTCGACACTTGAACTTCTTTTGCCGCCACTGCGCCATCTGGATCACCTTTTCACCCTGCTGTCGCTTCTTCTCGATCTCGCGCAACTCGAAGTTGTTTGATCCAGCAACCAGGCGCCTGACAGCGAAATGTCTGTCTCATCTCCAACTAGCCTCTTCACCGCATTGGTCTTATGCTTCTCGGCCTAAAGCTCCTCCTCCGAGATCCGAGTACTTGGTAGTCGACGCTAGCTTTCTGTCGATGGGCTATGGAAACCCCGCTCATGCGCACGAACGGGACCTCGTTGTCGCCTGCTATGTGTCTGATCCTCGCCTACAAACCAGGATCTCCAGCAGCATGACGAACATTGCACACAACAAGCGGTGACAATCCACGAAGCAGCATCACATCTGGGCAATGCCCTGCCGGTCACCGACCTTGTGCCACGCAATTTGCAATGTCGCCTTAGCCCCAAGCTTCACAAGCACGTACGCATTATGCTTGCGTCTGGACAAGCCACACCACTCTGGCATCGAACACACTTTCCTTGAAGTCTACCCGCTACATGCTTGCCGCTAGCAGCACTTTCACGCTTTTGTATACTTCCCTTGGGAACCAAGCTGCGACATCAGATGTCACTGCCTTCTTCGCCACACCCTACTCACAGCAACCGTGGCTCGGTCTTGAAACACCAGCAACAACAACGACTACAACGGCGGTGAAACCGTCGTCCTCCAACGACAGTGACGACCATGACAGCAGAGTGCCGTTGAGGTGATCGCATCCCGAGCGGATTCACGGACACTTCGGGAGATACGTGCTGATATCACCACAGCCAGAACACCGCATCCCGACGAGAAAGCACAGCTTGCGTACCAAGCGCGACAAGCCCTTCGAAATTCGCCTTTGCATCCATCGCCACGATTTGTTCCCACACCGCGGTACCGTCTTATCGAGCGATTTTGAGAGTGAGCTCTGTATGGGATCGACAGCAACCGCCAGTTATACTCCTGTTCTAGCCAGAGCATCGGCGTCCTGTGGCTGCCGCTGCTACCACCACCTCTCAAGCCATGGCTTTACCCTCCAAACGCCACGTGACTCGGATTGCGGGTCGCGGAAGATTTTGTGGGGACAGTCGTACATGGACATCACGCGTGGCGCACTGGTGAAGGGTGGACTATGGGAGAAGATCTGAATACTGAGGTCAAGAGCGTGGTTCTCTGGGACATTGCGAAGTTGCAGGATGGTTTGGGCGCGCTTGTCTGCTGCGGAATGCGGATATTGGCAGCAGTGCACCTTGTGGCAGTGGATCTGGGAGCTTGCATGTAGTCACAGTCTACATGTATTTACGGTACCATTGTCATCATTGAACTCTGCCCAATCTTCACCATGTCCATCTCCTCCAATTCCTCGTGCCAGGTGTCAGTCGTTGTCGTGATTCCTGTAGACGTGGCCCGTTCAATCGGCTCGTGGAGTAGAACACGAACGCGTACTAGCAGTCCGCGTGCTCCCAGCGCAGGCGCAGGGACATTTCCAGTACGTGTAGGATCTCGACGAGGACCATGAGAGTACGATGTCCGACAGCTCTGCGTTAGAAAGTGGCAGTGGCACGTAGTAGCAGAGGCGCCATGCCCACGAAACCACACAAGACAGCAAGGGGGAGGATGGCGCCTTAACGCGTTGCCTGCGGCCCCGCGCTCGACACACGCAGGTTTCAGCCTGATATAGCTACGTAAAGACACATTAGGAGCCTCTCAAAGGAGCGACAGGGAGGATGTGTACACTGTCTACTAGAGGTGCGCCCGTGGCATAGCACGCCCGTGAGAGCGGGACACGCGCTGGCGGCGCTGGTATCCTGGTACTCTGGCGTGGCCACTCAGCTCCAGACGCGTGCTGGCGCGTTATATTACGATCATACAGGGTAGAGAAAGGCATATAGTACCGTTTCCGAGCGGTAGACACGTCACAACACATCGCGCCGCGTAGCTCTGCTCTCAGCGGCACGGTAGCAGGCTGATGACACCACAGCACAAGGTACGTCTTCACGGAGGCACGATGAGACTGGTAGGGGGAGCAGAGATTTCATTATGCTATGTATGTATATCTAGAGGTTGTTTTGACTCCCGTTGGTTTCCCTCTTGCGAGGTACTCACACCGTGCACCACGAGAAGGTCGGAGTCATTGGCACGGCGGCTCTCATACCTTGCGGTGGAGAGGCGAACAAAAGAAATAAAAACAAAAACAGCTCTCATACCTTTCGGTGGAGAGGCGCAAAAAACAAAACAGCTCTCATACCTTTCGGTGGAGAGGCGCGAAAAAAGCAAAAACAAAAAACAGCTCTCATACCTTGCGGTGGAAAGGTGAACAAAAAAGAAAAACAAAAAACAGCTCTCATACCTTTCGGTGGAGAGGTGAACAAAAAAGAAAAACAAAAAACAGCTCTCATACCTTGCGGTGGAGAGGGCTCTCATACCTTTCGGTGGAGAGGCGAACAAAAGAAATAAAAACAAAAACAGCTCTCATACCTTGCGGTGGAGAGGCGCGAAAAACAAAACAGCTCTCATACCTTTCGGTGGAGAGGAACAAACCTGCTGCAATTAGTACAAAAACTCCTCCCCTTCCATCAACGGCCAAGGCAGCCCCCTGCTCGGCGCATACGATACCTTGGTACGTTGAGTACCACGCTCCACCATAACCCCGTCGTGAGACCAGCACTGGGTCTCGGGGGCAGGTCTGTTGAAGACCTTGCGCGCAGCACGGCGGAGGTGCTTGCGCAGGTTGCACTTGAAGAGATAAACTCCACAAAGGCGAACCTGCAGAGCGGGCGCGTTAGCACGGCGTGTCAGATAGGACCTCCTCCGCATAGCTTACCATGTTTGCGATATCTGCTGTGCTTTTTGTAGTTGTTTTCGGTGTCTTAGCGGGTACTGATGGTGTTGGTGCCGATAGTACTCGCTCTGGGACGTATGTAGGAGGAGGAAGGAGAGAGAAAATTTTCGAGAGGGGGGGCGAAGATATATTTTCCAGAGGGCGCCAAGACACCTGCACGAGCCATACTGTACCACTGAAGTCCGCAAAGGATATCTCAAGCGTTGCGCGAGTTGTTTCTGTTGGGAGCCGCTGGCAGCAGTGCAAGCCGTAAGCGAGAGAGGGTTTAAGCGCGCTGAGTTCGAGTTCGTACGGTTCCAGCGGGACAGCGGTGCGATCTGCACAGCTGACCTGTTTCGAAAGCCAATGCCGCCGAAGCGCAACGTAAGATGAGGGATTTTCGGTCGATATAGAGTGCAAGGTAGGATCACAAGACCGATGGCGTGCAAACATGACGACAACATGATGTCTCCAGGGGTGACTCGTGATCAGATACATCCATGGTCGATGATAGCAGTGCAGACCCTGTTGAGGTTCTCCCAGGAATTTCCAGTGATATTCCAGCAGCATGTAATTGCGTTTCAATGTCCGGTCCTGGTGGTATGAGCACAAAAGTCAGAGAGATGAGCTGACCGCTCGGCGGGTTGAGCCCAATAGGGGTACGGAGTCCGGTGACGGTACGGCGGCCTATCCAGAATTAGTCGCATTTTCCCTCCTGGCGACAGCGACATCCCGACAGAAGAAGAAAGAAGTGATCCTGAGAGACAAGTGAAGTGAAGTGAAGCATTTATATACGCTGCGATGCGCATGGGCCAATCCATATGCAGGTCGTCTTTAGTGCCCGTTGTCCAACGGCCCGTGGCCAAGAGTGCGCCTCAGCCGTATCCCGTCTGGATGTTCCAGCCAGTCGGGACCAACGACATGTATGTGACTCTGTCAGAAAATAAGAGAGCAATAGCTATTGCGGATACGCATCGGAGTTGCAATTGGCACCAATATCGGTTCTTGCAATCAAGACGACTACGAACCTGTCCAGAGTTTTACTTTTTCAAACATGTTCAACAGAAAAGTGAGCTTCACGAGTTCTTCTTACGATATCTGCCCTAAACCACGTCATTTCTTACATTCGAACGACCTGTACATCTAAGAGAAGCGTATAGGCTCAATTAAAACCTTTGAAGCACTGTTACATTTCCACATTTGAGCGGAATGTTGATATTCCTAACTTCGATGGAACCCCAACCCTAACCCTAAGTCAATACAGTACAATGAGCCAATCAGATCACGACCCGCTGCATCCACCTGACTTCTGGGACCTTCATCAAACAGTACATTGACCGTACACATCGTCCATGCATTTGATACTCCGAGTTTCGCGAGCACCCTGCGCAAGAACGACGCTCCAGAAATTGTGACCGCTGTCTAGCGGGTTGCGCAAGATACTCGACACTGGAAGCTGGAGACGACTAAACACGATGTGCCACTTCAAGCGCTTCCGTCTGTTGAGCCTGCAACCCGTTTATCGAGCCTTCTATCCCGCAGCACAAGAAGCTGGATAGTACTGACGCCAAGAATCGATGCGATGACGAGGCCGAAAGTCGTCGGGAATCCGTATCCTGCAGAGCGTGGGTGAGCAAGAGTTTCAGCCTCGGACAAGCTGGACTGTACAACTTACGGAAGTCCGGCGCCATGGTCTGCGGAAAGATCACAATGGGAAGCCATGCTGCTACAGCGTATTGGAACCCGTTCATACTGCTGATGACCACTGCTCGCTCCTCGTTGTCGCCCGCGCAGACTTCGTTGGCCCAGGAGTAGCTGTATTGTGTTCCCGTTAGCTTGCGCTTCATTGCTTTGTCGGGCATCGGTGTGCTACTTACAAGACAGCGGTAACAAGGTGCATGTTCACCGTGAGGAAGGCAAACTTCTTTAGAGCTATGCTGGCTGGCCAGACTGCGAGGATGCCATTTGGCAATAGTCCAAGGATCTGCAGAACATCAGGTCAGCCAACTCAATACTGTCACACGGACTGCCAATCTTACCATTGGTATCAATAGCCAAGCGAATCTGCTGCCGGTGTAATCCGACAAAAAGCCCCAGAGTACGACACAGGTCGCCGAGATGAGCGAGGTGCCGGTCGGCATAATGTTTCGATCAACGACCGAGTATCCTTCGGACTTGAGCCAGATGGCGAAGTAGCCGTTGCCGCCGCATGAGCAGCCAAATAGCTGGATCATTCCTTAGTATGCTGTGCAATACGTTCGACGGAGATCTGCTTACCACGTATCCTAAAACAAACGCATACCACTTCCACGACCTCAAGATTCTCTTGAAAGTCGCCACGGTGACCTTCTCGGGTGCTGCTTTGCCAGCCTTCAAGACTCTCGCAGCTGCAATGTCCTTTTCTTCCTGTGTAAGGAACCATGCGCGTGTGGTGTACGGCGTATCAGGAAGAAAGACGTATGTCGCGAGCCCAACAGGAACAGTCATGCACTAATATTGAGCAAGTCAGCAGGGAAGTCGGGCATCGATAATGCAGAGTGATGACTTACGCCACAGATGATATACAGCCAGCGCCAACCAGCAAGACCATGAGTCCCATCAAGCGTTTTGTACACTGCTGCTTGGAGATGGCCGCCGAAAGCGCTGCCTAGAGGTGCGGTCATGTGGAACAGAGCAACTCTCTTCGCCAGCTCAGTCTTCGTATACCAGCTCCCCAAGACGTATAGCAGAGACGGGAAGAACGAGCTCTCGAAGAATCCCACGAGGAAGCGAAATGCATACAGTTCACCAACATTATGCATGCCAGCTTGCGCGAACGTGAATACACCCCAGCAGACTTCCATAATAGCCAGCCACAGACTCGGACGTACACGCTGAATGATCAGCGTACTGGGAATCTGCATCACAGCATATGCGACCGTGTAGACACTTCCTGCGTACGTGTATTCGTTGCCGTACATGTTGAGCTCTTCTTGCATGCCCGAGACGTACGCATTGGCCATGTTGCCTTGGTCGAGGTACTTCATGAAGAACCCCAGGCAGCCGATGCTGAGGATTGCGGCGTCGAGTTTGAGAAGCAGGCGCTGCTCTTCGGAAGTTTTAAGGTGTGTGTCGGTGTCCCAGATGAAGGAGCGGAATGATCGTTTCTGTTTGGCGGGAGCAGTCGTATCTCCAGTATCGCTCGAGGGATTGATCTCAATATCATGGCTGTCGATTTGTTTCCCGGAGCTCGAATGAGCGTTCGCATTGCTGGTAGACATCTCGTCGCGCTCTTGATGCGACTGGTGCCAGATGGAGGTGGTTGATCAAGATGCGACAATACATATTGTACGAACCTTATCTACTTATAAGTCGCCACAATTTAGCTGCATGGGTAAGCGATACTACACCAAACTAGTCTATCTTATGCGGTAGTCAAGCACGTATATAGGGTTGACAAGCATCGACCCACATTAAAGTATGGTGCAAGCTGAGGGCTTGAATCGCGCCATCGTCTCACTGCACTGGGAGGAGGCTATCTCCGCGCAACAAATCGTAGCTGGCGAACCAAGCTGTGATATCCAGTTATTCATGCTGCTGAATCTAACAATGTTGAGCTTATCAGTGTCTGCGGCAAAGTAGGGCGCTCCAGCGTGGCATGTGCCGGACATAAGACAGGCCGACCAGGGCTGACATTTGGGATACAAGATGGCAGGTACTGGCTACCAAGTACAACTTGACTCTTCTTTGCAGGGCAATTAGGAGTAAGACGTGTGTCTGTGAGCCCATGGGGGGGCAGGAAAACAGGTTTGACGCCAGAGATCAGTAATGAATGCAGACATGAGCGACTGGTGTTGAAGCTCAGCCGCTCAAATAGAAAAAGATACAGTGGGATCTGCGACACCATCGCAAGGGTGCAGGCTCTGCGCGGATAGAAGCGGCGGCGCTGTGCCCACATGCCTTGCGTTGGTGGAGATATCACCAACAAGCTCATCGTGATTCTGCAACCTTTGTCCTGAAGAGACGGGTCTTGTTCGCTGTGCCTGTGCCATAGTGGAGTGTTGAGGCTCGAATGGAACTGCGTCAGCTTCACTGGGCCCACGACGACCTCTTCCTTTTCTCCTTCCTCTTGACATTAGTGTAACACTTTAGTGTCAGACGTACTGTTGAGTCGTTTGCTCTATGTCAGGATGCGTGGGTAGTGGCGTTGATATCACAGTTGCGAGTCTTCAAGTGTGTCTCGTGTTGGTGCTTGATCCGTGAAAATGTTACAAGTAGCAATGTATGGTGGTTCTAGAAAGTGGTGGCCTGGAGCCGCAGTCGACCTGCGAGCGACACATGACGACACTATGGTAGAGGCCGTGAAGTCGCGCTCTGCAGTAACTTCTGGCGTGTGAAAACGCTGCGTTGCGCCAACCAGAGCGCACTAGTAAGGCCAAAAGTGAAGTCGTGGTGGTCGAAGCGCTTTGTCTTGGAAGCGACCTTTGTGTGAACCCCTAGTGTCTGGAAGTTACTTTGTGCGATGCATCTGCAATCGAATTTTAGCATGTATGCACTTTGTTCTTTGACGACACTTCCGCTTTCCCAATATCTGCCGTGCGCGTTTCAAAATCGTATTTTCTTTCGAGCTGTGGTGATCTTCAGGCCAGAATTCCATTTAGAAATTGCTTTACCACGAACGGCATCTCCGATACTCTTCTGCAAACGTCAGCCCTTTGGAATAAGAACACACAAGCTATGTCGGCTCCGCACAGCTTCGGTCGCGTCGCGGGCAGTACAGGAAACGGCAAACCTGTAGTGAGGTCAGCTCGCATCAAAGCCATCGCTGCTCGGCAGTTAGCACCACATGATACAACGACCACAGCACCGGTAAACGTTGGAGCGCTTAGCACTTCCAGGGATCCAGTGGATAACGCACCAGTTCCTAGGTCCAATAGTGGCACCAGAAAACGGTCGCATGATTCATCTCTATCCGACGAAGAATCCGGTGCCGACTCAGAGGGGAATGGTGTTGAGTTAACAGAAGCTCCAAGTCCTCACAAGAAGCCAAAGTCGAAGGAAGATCAAGCTGAAGAGGTAGCTGATGCCCAAAGCCCAACAGAAATCAGGAGCGTGGCGAACGAAGCACAGCCCGAACTGAACGCCCAGTCAGATCAGGTCAAAGAGATAGCCGACATACAAAGCCCAACGGAAACTAGGGACGTGGCGGACGAAGGACCGGTCAAACCCAAACCCCAGTCAGATCAAGCCGAAGAGGACGCCGGTATCCAAGACCCGACGGGGACCAGGAGCGCAGCGAATGAAGGACAGGTTGAACCCCAACCACAGACAGATCAAACCAAAGACGACGCCGGTATCGAGAACCCGACATCGGCCAGGAGTGTGGCGAACGAAGGGCATGCCGATAACGAGCCTTCCTTGCCTGAAGCTGATCAAAGCTTCTATCATGCAATAATCGCGGCCATTCTGTGGCTGAGAGTTCTGGATCAACAACGTGCAGCACAGAAGGAGTGTTCGTCGAAGATTTCGATCCTCCATCGTCTAATGAGCTTGGAAAGGCCGTCGTTGCTTAATGTGCCTGTTGGAACGAAGTATCCAAATGTGCGCGGAAGTTTGCGAAGTGACTTCGAACGGTACGAAAGGCTCCTTGAAACACGGAGTGCACAAGCGGAGACTGCTGAAAGGGATGTCCCTCACCTGGTTCAATCAAGCAAGTCTCGTATGGACCGATTTGATGACTTTATCAGAACCTCGGCGGCTTTGCCCGACGTAGCTTGCCTAAAAGACAGCGCGGAGTTTCAAGCAATCTTCGAACGCTGTCGGTCCTCCTTTCGTAGTCTTGCAGACATAGACGACGAGATCAGCGATGAGGAGCGCGAAATAGACCTGGCGCAAGACAGGATTGATGCATACGCTCGCCGTCTAGCGACACGCGGACTGGAGGTTGCCGGCTTGACCGCAGCAGGAGAACCTACAATTCCTGTAGCAGAGTCAAAGGATAATGACTACTCACCTGCACAAGAGTTCCGAGAGAATATCTCGACGCGGCTTGCAAGGCGTCAAGAGCTCAAAGCTGGACTACAGAAGACCGAGCAAGCTTGCTTCGAGCACAAGGAGAATCTGGCCAAGATAGCCGAGAAACTGTTGATTGAAGCTGGGATGCTTGAGCCAGGCGCTCCGCACATGGAGAATTCAGTGCCGGGGTCTAATACTGGGGAGCATCCAGAAGTAGTTGGTGGCGATGATGGCAATCTTGTCGAGCCTCCCGAAGGTCGTCCAAGCGATGACGAAAAAGAGAATGCACTCGCAAAGCGAAAGGCTCAGCACGATGCGCTCATAGCAGAGCTCATGTCCGCTCAACGCAACCTCTGCGATGCAGAGAAAGCCTTCGAAAACAGCCGAAAGTTCACCGAGGAGGAGTTCGCAAAGTTGCCAAACAACATTACGGAAGATGAGCTCGGGCTGGAACTCAAGCGGAAGCTCACCCGCACGACCCGGGACTACATAGATGCGCAGAAAAGAGTGCAGGATGCTCAAGCGGAAGGCCGTCGCCTTCACGTGCCAGAAGTTGATCGATACCCGATTGACCAGACTTGGGACTTCGAAGACCGGACTGACGATGGCTATTTGAACTCGGTCTTTGCCAACAAGGTGGAAAAGTCCAAGCCGAAAGTGGAGGAATGGCTACCACAGGTCGATATGTCTGGGGGGCCCCTCCCACCTCCAATAAGACGCAAAATGCCGAAGACTTTGCGAAAGCTCGCAGCGCTCCGGCTCGGAGATGACAATGTAGAGGACTTTTCAAGCGATGGGGCGAAAGAGCGAATTGCCGGGTACCAGAAAGCTTGCGAGGAGATTCGAAAGGAAAGA